>JAODAL010033439.1:0-45564 GCA_025379985.1 Phyllomedusa bahiana
GGGGGCCCCCCCTTTTCCCCAAAATCCCTTTGGTCTTTTTACAGTTAGAAATTTGGGCCCCCCCATAAACCCCCATAAACCCATAGACCCCATTGGACCCCCATCTGCTGATATCACATGGCCCTCGCAGTTACATATCTTCCTGTTCTAGATGTTTGGCCTATTCCTGTCAGGCCTCAGTTACTTAAGGTTTTGTTATCAGTTTCGAATTGGTTACTTAGATTGGCTCTGGCGACACTGTCTTCTCTACTTCTTGGGGACCCCTACTCTATCACCACCCATCTGATGTCCAATGGATAATCTCCGCTTAACCTCCCTTAATGCTAAGGGTTTCCACTCCCCCGAGAAGGGGGTTAAATTCGTACACCTACAAAAACAAAACACAGTCTCCTCCAGAGACCATTCCCTCCCCTTCCCAAATTAAATTTTTCCGCAACAGATACTTCCCTGCCTGGTACCATAACAGTAGCTCCACCACGAAGATGAAAGGAGTGGCCATCTTTTTCCACAAATCCTTGCCTATACAGATTCTAGATGTCTTCAGAGACAATGACGCTAGGGTACTCTTTTTCAGGTGTAGCTTGCAGGGCCAAGTCTATACACTGGCAAATATTTATGCCCCTAACACAGGCCAGATTTCCTTCCTTGCTAATGCCCTGGACGACCTAACCTGTTTGCCGGGCAGAGGTCCTTTGCGGGGCTTTAAATTTGGCCCCAAACCCCCCCTCAAAACCCCTTTTTGGGGCGTCTTCGTAGTTTTTTCATACCCTTAACAAGTAAAAGGGGGTTACAAATGAGCAGCTAGCAATTTTAGGGGCTCCTACACCCAAAAAGACTTCACCTTTTACTCCCCCCACCAACTTAGGCTGGGTTCCCAAAAACGGTTAAATGCGGGGGCCCGTAATTACGCCCCGCAATTACGCCATGGGGCCGGGGGGGGGGGGTCACACCTCGCCCCCCCATAGACTTGCATTCCCACGGCCTAACGCCCTGAAATTCACATTTAATTATCTCCCCCCCGGCGTTTCGCCGGCAGGGAGGGGACGTAATCCATAGTTCTCTATGAGAACTGTGGATTACCGTAATGACTGGGACGTATTCCAGCCGTAATTTGCACACTCCAGCGCGTAATTATGGAATGAAATTTGTCCAATTTTAAGCCGTGTGAACATGGCCTTGTAGTCGCATCGATTATATCTTACCGCAACATTCTCTCCTTCGTTACGTATAATGCCTCTGTACAATATTTTCACCAAACCCCCCCGCTCCCTTTTCACGGATCTAGCATTTCCCGAGCAAGCAACTTTTTTTTGCGTGGAAGTAAATGAACCCCCTGCTTTCTGATCCTCTCCCTTTTCTGAATTTGCAAAGTCGTTTAAAATATTTGTCTCGGCTCATGCCTCCGATCAGACTTCCCCTCAAACCCAATGGGAAGCTCTTAAATGCATGCTCAGAGGAGTACTCATAAAGCATGGAGCTCACCTGAAGAGAGAAGCGACATTCAAACTCCAATCTCTCTTGACACAACTGGCCTCGCTTGAAACACTCCACAAGTCATCGGGATGGGAGTCTGACTTAAGGGCCCTTAATCAGACACATCACAAAATTCTCCAATTAATGGAGAATAAACATAAAAAATATCGGCAATTATGTTCTAGTTCCTTCTATCCTTGGAGTAACAAGTCCGGTAAATTCCTGGCCCGCGCGCTTCAAGATAAGAGGGCATCTGTCTTTGTCCCTTCCATCAAGAACTCAGAGGGGCAGAGCGTACACTTAATGGAAGATATCCTAGAGGTCTTTCATAAATATTATTCTAATCTTTTTAATCTCCCAAACCCGGGGTTCATGGAGCTGTCATCCATCCACCATGCTCCAATCATACCTTTCTAAAACCGCTCTTCCCATTCTCCCTCCCCCCCCCCCTTTGGCTTTTTTGGGGGAAAGCTTTCCCAACGGCAACTCCCAAGCCATCTCATCCCTACCCTCCAGCAAATGTCCGGGACCGGACGGTTATACCGCCTTGTTCTACAAAGCTCTGAAAGAAGATTGTTTTCCCATTCTCAAGCCTTTAATGGGGCCTTCCAACCCCCTTTTGACGCAGCGTTCTTCAGGGCACATATCACTGTTATTCCAAAAGATGGCAAGGACCCTGCGTTATGTCAGAGCTACCGCCCATCTCCCTGATCAACACAGATGCGAAAATATTCGCCAAGATGCTTGCCATCCGCCTTAACCCTCTATTGAATTCCTCATTTCGGGACCGGGGGGTTTTAATCCAGTCCGGGGGGCGGGGACAACACCTAAAACCTTCTCCCTCATCCACCATATCCAAAAACACAAGATCCCATGTACGCTCCTGTCGTTAGACGTAGAAAAAGCATTCGATCGAGTTGCCTGGCTCTTCTAAGGGTTTTCTTGGGGGCTAGGCCGGGGACCCGGGGAGCAGGGAAAGATCATGGCCCTCTATAACTCCCCACAAGCCCAAATTCGCATCAATGGCTCACTCTCGCCCCATGCTTAAACGGAAAAAAGGGCAGGGATCCCATCCCCCCCCTTTTTTACATATGGTATGTAGCATCTGTACGGTTATACATAGTGAAAGGACACCCGGGGGACCCGCGGTATCTACACATCAAATGCCCCCGTTTTAGGGACACTTTATTATTGTGCCTCACCAAGCCCCTTACATCCCTCCTGACATTGAGGGTCTTGAAGGAATATAGTCTTTATAGGAACCATAAAATTAACATGTCTAAAAGTATTGCCTTAAGTTTTAATATCACTAACAGCCTTCTGACCCTTCAGTCCACATTCCCAATCTCATGGGAGACCTCATCTTTTCAATATCTAGGCGTCCGGATCCCATCCACCCCAGATAAAATCTTTGACTTAAACTTTGGCCCCTTACTTTCTAAGATAAAAGAAGATCTATTGAAATGGGATAAAAGGGACTTTTCCTGGATCGGACAAATTAATATCCTTAATATGAATATCCTGCCTCCTAGTGTATGCTGGTGCTGCAAGACTGAAAGGGGCACTATGGCCCATATCTGGTGGTGTTGTCCCATCTTACAACCCTTTTGGCTTAAGGTGATTGATATAATACACAAAATCACGGATATAAAGCTACAAAATAGTCCTGCGGCGGTTCTGTTGTTCGCCATTCCTCTCCCCTTCTCCCCTTCTCAGAGCTCACCTTCTCTCCTTCTTATTATTAGTAGCGAAAACTGTCATCCCTAGACTGACTCTCCACATCCAGTCCATCTATACTAGACTGGTTTAAGGAAGTCCACGCGCTTCAAAGACTGGAGGAATTTCAGACCGATTCCCCATCACACTACAAAAAATATCTGCAAACATGGGAAGAGTGGACCACATTCCGTGGTTCAGACCTATTCTACGCTTTTGTATGATGAGAGGTCCCAGGTTCTGTCCCTCTCTCTCTGTGTATCCTAAGCTTTGAAGATACAGAATGGCTTCTACTACACAGTGCCGCTATTGAGACAATCACAGTTTTTTTTTTTCTCTGTTACATTAGTTTGTATTTTTCCATTTTTCTATCACAGCTAGCACTTGAGAGTGCATTTTTGTTCAAGATTTTAATGTCTCAACCACCCTCAGGCATTGGAGATTCCTTGTTAGAGACCCTGTCTCACCTTTCCCCTAGGATATGCGGGCTAGGCTGTGACTTTGTGATTTCAGCCTCTCGGGCAGAGAATCTCTAAGGGTTTTCTAATGGATCTTACTTATAGCATAATTGCATAACAGCAAAGCATCATATACATTAAGGAATTTAAGGTCCCAAAGCAAACGTGGACCCCTTTTTAAACCCCTATTTCCATGGAATAAATCCAAATATTGAAGATGTCAATTGGTAACTAAAGGGGCCCAAAAATGAAAGGGGAATATCCCCCCCCCATTACACCACACCCCCTGCCGTTTGTAAAGGCAGTATAAACCTCTTTCTGGTTTGACTGAAAAATTCCACCCCCCCATGAAGTGTTCCCTGCCCCCCCCAAAGCTACTCCCATTCACCTGACAGTTATTCATGTTTCTACCTATTCAAAGTAACAGATTAATCAGTTGTGAGGTGGGCGAGGCTAGCCTAGGGTGGGCGGGTCATGAATTAAACAGACTCTTCATGAATAAGCTGGACTCTTTTCTGGCTGAAAACTGACAGATTTGAGCAAAAAATAGTCTAGAACCACAGCATCTTACAGAATAAGGGACACAGCGCTGGAAACAACATGTCTGTCACTAGCCTTGCTTTTCCTCAGCGGGGGGGGGGGGGGGGGCATAACCCTAGTGCAGGTTCTCTTTAACAAAAAAAAAACATGGTTCGTGATTAGGTCATTTTCTGCAGTAATCCCCACCCCTAGGCAGAGGAAATACTCGTTCAAGTCCCTGAACCTGAAAGAAGTGGTATTGCCTGAATGAATGCTGGCACAATGAAAAGAAGCTGCCGAAACATTTTTTGTGTGTATATGGGTTATATACAACAAATGTTTGCGGATATGGATCTTTAATTGGATCTCCAAACATGAAATTATATAAACATATTTTGAGTTTCAATGTACACATTGTATTAAAGGGGTTTTGCCATTAAGTAAATTGACGTGGGAAGTTTGTAAATTAAATAATAAACATTTTCACCATTCATCATTATTAAAAATTCTGCACCATTTTTTTTTGCTGTTTCTTTAGTGATCCATTGTTTACAGCTCATCTCCAGGGTATACGATCAAGGGATGTGAGCTCCTCAGTCATGGTCGCACATGCTCAGACATCACCTCTCTTCTCAGGTAGCTGCTGAGTGTTTCAAAACCCCAGGGGGCTGTCATTCTACTTCCCGTTTCCCTTTAGATAGGTTAGTAATAAGTCAAACAGTGCAAATAAAATAAAAGAAAACTCAATGAGGTATGTGCATTGATAAAGAAAAAAAAAATCCACAGGTCAAGTTCCTGCAGGGATTTTAACCAATGAACCTTGTGCTATAAAGCAAAAAATACCTCTGAGCTACAGTGTAGCTACTTACAATTCTATACATAAACAGACTTTTCTTTGACTAAAGAGAGGAAAGGCTGGTGATGTCATCCTGCTGTGTCACATGATATGCAATTCAAACAAATCACACACGCCCTTCTGAGCACACAGAGTTGAAGAGCTGGATGCAGGAGGTATGAAATGAGATTGTGGCAAAACCCCTTTAATACAATGTGTTACATTATTAGAGGAAGTGACTTGAGAAGATATAAAAACAAAATTGCAACAAGTACAAACAGAATGTCCACGTGTAAAAGTGCCATGAAAAACTGCGGTGTGTAGTACTTACAAACAAACTAGGAAAAAGAGATTGACCTATTGAAGGTGCTTTTTGGGCAAAACATTGATATCTTTCGGAACAAAACTTTCTCCAACACAGAATCATAGGATAGAATAGGTAAATAACGTTTAATAATATTACAAATCTGTCTAAGCTTTAAAGAGAACCGGTCACCTAGTTTATGCCCCCCCTTGCTGAGGACAGTGCAAGCTAGTGTCAGACATGCTGTTTCCAGCGCGGTGTCCCTTATTCTGTAAGATGCTGTAGTTTTAGAGTATTTAATGCTCAAATCTGCAGTTTTCAGCCAGAAAAGAGTCATGAAAAGGGTCCGTTTTTTTCATGCCCCGCCCGCCTCAAATGATAAACCTATTACTTTGAATAGGTAGAACCATGTGAATAACCACCAGGTGGGCGGGGCTAGCATTATGTGGGCGGTGCTAACACCTGCTCATGAATAAGATTTGAGCATTAAATGCCTAAACTGCTCACCTTACAGAATAAGGGAAACCAAGCGCTGGAACAACTGTCTACCCTATGTCTGCCTAAGCAAGGAGGGCATAACCTATGTGACAGATTCCCTTTAAACTGTAGTTAGTGGAAAAGACAATAGGAGACTTATTATTAGAAAAAGGAGAAGGTTTAGATTTTATTGTGTCTATGATAAGGACAGTTATATCAGTGGACAAAGTAATTTTTTATGCTCAAATTAAAGCTAAATTGAGATTATTGACATTACAGCAGTCCCTGTGTGCATGAACTATCTACCCTACCAGAATATTCTTTGTGACAAGTGTGGTATAATCCGGCATGCAGGATGGTGTTGCCTGCAGTGCTCTTACGGAACATTTTGGTTACAATTTTATTATCACTCATTTTTAACATTAGGTCTAAAAAAGAAATAGAAAAATCATCATAAGAAACTGAAAAAAATTAAATCTAATAAGTTATTTGTTTAGAAACAAAACAAAATCTGAAATGGTGGAAACATAATGATGGATTCACCATGTGGGTTAGACGAAGAGAGGAGGAAGCGAGACTCCCACCGAGCCAAATATTTATTGGCTAAAGAGGGTGAGAATCTTGCTCCCATGGCTGCACCAGTGATTTGTAGAGAAAAAACTCCATCAAACATAAAAAAAAATTATGCTGCAAAAGAAAAGATACAGCAGATATCAAAAAATGAATCAAAATATCACTGTATGAACTATAGGTAAATTTGAACCACTGAGGGGCGCTAAGGGCAAGATCATGTAGTTACATAGTTTGTAAGGCCTAAAAAAGACAAGACGTCCATCCAGTTCAGCCTGTTTTGCTAAAGTGTTGATCCAGAGTGTTATAGCATACAAGGAGTTAACGTCAGCAGCCACCCACATAAAAAGTGTTCCCATGTAATAGAAGGTTAAATTAAGACTGATTTTGTGTCTTTTATAACCAGGTATAAGCAGAATCAGTGGCTGAAGGTAGTTATCAACCTATGCACACATGCGCTTATTGAGAGAGCCAATGCCAGCAACAATCGGTCAAAATGGTGGTGGGAAATCCAATTTATGAGTTTTTGGAAAGGAATGGAACACAGGAATAAAAGTATATTCAGGAATTAAATAATCAGATATTTTTAAAGGAATCAAACCAAACGAATACCTTCTTGGAACAAAATGTTAGTTTTCTACATAATAAAACAGTAGGATCAGATTTCAATTTGATATGGGCTTTAGTATTTGACAATAAATTGAGATTATCAACATGGTATACCTCTGAGTCTAAGATCATGGCTGCTCCCCCCCTGTCAGCCTGATGAATAACCATATCTCGCATCTTCCTTAAAGGAGTTGTCTCCCCACAGGGTTTCAAAGAATGCATGAAAGAAATTCTCTGTCACTTCCTGTCATACAATTTGCATAAGCTCCTGCTATGTACAGCTATGTTTGTGCTTTCATATGCTAATTAGATAGATAGCTTCCTCAAACTACTGGAAGACTTCTTATCGATCTCCCAAAACAAAAGCCCTAATTACAGAGCTGTTTACTTGCGATAAATCAAGCTTTTTTTACTGTCTGGCAGCAACAGGCACTGACTGACACTGCTGACACTTGTGATACTCACTCTACGAGTGACCTCATTGAACAAACAGCCCCAGAGATTTGTTTACAGGTCCGTTACGAGGAACTGAAATCACCACCTAGGTAATAATTCACTTGTTTATCTGCTTTAGGGAAAACAGAACAGCAATATATTTTGGAAATGTCTTTTTTTTGTTCCCCTACAATTTAAAAAGCTTTTTTTTTGTAGGAGACAACCCCTTTAATTCAGTTAAAGAACATTCTCCGGGTTTAAATTTTTTAATGTTTTATTGGTAAAGAATTATATTAGTTGATAAGATCTTTTCCACTATTCCTGGAAAAAATCAATAACAAATTTGCTACGAATAGGTAAAAAATTTTTTTCTGGTGGCAAAGGGGATGCATATAAGACCCAATACAGGGATGACCCCCCCACATAAACTTTGCATGGTAGAAGACAAAATCAAATCATTAAACGTGAAAGTAATATTAGAAATAACATTTTGTTGTGATGGCACGTAAGAGGATAGACTGTCAACAACGTCAGAGTTCGGATCACCATCTAAAACAAAATGGTTCCACCGGGAAAAAAGGGAGAAAAGAAAGACCTCTTGAAAAAAAAAAATTGGGGAATTTCGGACCAGCGATGCTTTCCCCCACCCTGCGTTGTTTGAATAACGTTGTTTAATTGCGGTTAAGGGCCCAGCGGCATCCTCTGGAGTTGAACTAGCTCCCGCTACAGATATAAAATGAGATTTACACATTTCTGAAGCCATGTCAGATGACTCCGCCTCCATATAGCTGAAATTCACATGTGACAATTGATAATGGCAGTAAGTAGATTTCTTAAGAATTGACCTCTGAGTGTTGAAAAAGGATTTTACACATCTATAAACCAAATGTCACTTAAAGGGAAGTACATTGAGCCCTAACTGGAGCCCAGCCCACTGTCTCTGCCTACTTGACAGGCTGCATTAGGCGGCAGACTCCAACTGGGCGACAGTCCCTGCGCTGCTAAGGTGCTGGGGCCGTCAATAGGAAGAAGTGTAAAACAGTCCGGGTCAGCAACAGACAAGTAATATAAGGCCACAAAACGGAAGACAAAAGAGAAACCAGAAAACACGCCAAAGGTCAGAGCACTGTCAGGAGCAAAGCACAAAATCAGAAGGCAAGCTAAGGTCCAAAAACAAGCAGAGGTCCAAAGCAGGTATAAAGCAAGCAAACAACAAAGCACAGGTAAATAAAGGCAGCCAGGAAAATATCACAGGCGCAGCCTTCAGTTTGCAGGAGGTTTAAATGTGGTGCCGGACACCCCACTGTAGCTGATTGGTGTGGTTTCCGTGCCCTCCCATTGGCGGTGTGACACGCCCCCTGTCCAGAGTGGCTGGGCCTCTGTCACTCAGAGAACCTCTAGCAGAGTCTCTCAGGGTGCTGACAAAAATCAGCAGCTGAAGAATGTTCCTCCCTGCAGGCTGAATGCTGCCTAGCCCTTACACCAAATCTGTTTTATAGTAAATCACTGAGAAATTTAGATTGACATCAGTGATACTTTTTCCAACTTCATTAGATTTTCATTTATGCGCTTATCCAAATGATTGAACAGCAGAACAAATGTAAATGTTGCAACAGTCACTTGCAATTCCTGCATCAGTTTACATGTATCACATAAAACACGTTCTTTTTTGGGCAACAATTAGTTTCATAAGATGTAACCAACACTCGCTAAAAGTAGATTCCCATTCTTTCAAAAACTCATCTGTATAAACTAGAGTAGGAAACTTCACAATACAAAGCCCCCTGGGATTCATTTTCTTTTCCACATATTGGCACAAAGATGACAAATCCCACCACGTTCTGGTTTCTTGCATGAGTGAGTTTCTCCATTTTGGACACACAAATCTTTAGATCGAGAGAGTGCTGTTTGTCTTGTGCATTAGTATTGAATATCTCAGCTATTCTGCTTTCTCGTGCTGAAAAATCTTTAGCAAAATCAAGCCAAGTAATGCTGGTGGATTCATTCCCAGATGAAGGACCTGTAAGGCTATGTTCACACAGTGTATTTGCAGGGCGAGAGCGGGGGAGGAGGAGCGGGAGGCCGGCACCTCGCCGGCCCATAGACTTTCATTACCAGCGGCGTATACGCGCCGCTGGTAATTCACATGTCACTTATCTCCCCCCTCGGCGTATTCGCCGAGCAGCGAGAGGAGACGTAAATCATGAGTATGGATTACCGTAATGATTGGGACGTATTCCAGCCATAATTTGCGCACTCCGGCGCGTAATTATGGACTGAAATACGTCCAATTGTAAGCAGTGTGAACATAGCCTAACACTTTCCACAGTAATGTCCATGAATTAATGTTTGAATGGCAAGTTCAGCTCACCTGCCAGCCTAATTAGGGATGCACATGTGTGAACCTAAACACATGGATAATGCTTATGAAAAAAGGAGAGGTAAATCCAGCATCCCTACAAAAATGTCAGTTTCTGTATTTTGTAAAGCGTTCAAAATCCAACAAGTAAAATACAGGACCAAAAGCAAAGAACAATGGATTATGCATTTAAGGCTTTACAAGGCCGTTAAAGGGGTTTTCTCATTACTGGTTTTTGCAGATTTGAACTGTTTCTGTCTGTTACAGCTTCAAATCCAGGGGCCGAGTCTCTCTTTCCTGTAGGCGTATAACTCCTCCCACGAGGCATGACTCTCCTCACTGAAGAGTTGTGACATCATCATTCTGTGTGAAAAGTGGGAGAGGATGTCAGAGCTCCTGCACTGGTTCTCATGCCTGCAGAGCTCTAACCTCACTCCCAAGCTGCACAAGCTCCTTGTAAGCAGAACACCTGCATTGGTGTAAGCAGTTATACATACAGCCTGAACTGATGAAACAAATGAGAGAGATGCCTGCTTCCCTGTCACCCTCCCCCTGTGTTATATGGGGGGAGAGCAGTGTATAAGGCTGTGTTATATGGGAGGAGAGTGAATCTAGCAGCTACAGACTCAGTAATTGCCCAGATCCTTCACATTAGAGCTGGAAGATGAACAGAGAGAAGCTCACACAGCCATTATTATACAGATACATCCTTCATAGAAAGCTGAGGCACCTAATTTTACTTTCGATTTACGCAGCTCAGAGGGGAGTAAGCACAGAGTGCAGGCAGCCAATCACAGCACAGGAGGCATGTCCCCTCCAGGGGGCATGTCCCAACAGGCTGAATGAAATATCAGTCAGTCAATAACAGAAAAGGGGGCATGGCCCGACCACTTGCTGCAATTCTAGGTGTAGAACACACAGTTTAGCTTATATCTGCAATTCTAAATGATTTATGTAAAGCAAACCAATTGCAAAAGTGCTTATTTTTACTGTCCTCATCATTAGAGATCTTTGTAGCGAGAAAACCCCTTTAAGCATAGCATAGTTTGAACACCAGCAAAATGTCATATATATGGTATATGTACATATACATAGTTCTCTCTGATAACTATTAGGGTACGTCCACACGACAGAATTTGGAGCTACAAAAGTTAATTCCTCATTTTATGTTGTTTCCTGATTTTACATTGGAATCAATGAGGGAAGGGGATTACAGTCATTTTTGATGCTTTGTTTGAGGAGGATTACACATGGAATCCGTGTCAAAAAATGGTACGTGAACATACCCTTATTTATACCTAGGACACTCCTCCGCTCGCCAGTGTAGAATAGTGTCCATCATATTAGCATGAATAACAGCATGCACTTCAGTCTCCAATATTCTTCCTGTTATTTCAGAAGAAACTCTTTGGAAGCTCTAAAAAGAGCTTCTAACATCAGGTTTATTTTGTTACCATTTATAAAAAATAGCTTCTTTGTGAGTACTTTATTGAACTTCTTGTTACTAGGGGGTACATGGACTTCCCCAGAAAACTGGAAAAAAAATGTAAAATAGTAAAAGTATAAAATATTAAAATGTATATTAAAATATTTAATACAATTTAAATATTTAAATACTTTTCCAATTATATGAAATAAGTGGTATTTCCATGTCTGTAAAATATAACTGTACTCAGGGCTGCCATCAGAAATTTCAGGGTTCCATACAGCTGAAGCATCTGGGGGGCCCCCCCGTCAACCACGCCCTCATTGCCGTGCCCACTCAACAGTGACCCAACCCCGAGAAAAAAAATGCAATTGCGCCATTCGTTTTGAATTTTACAGTTTATCACTATTGTGCGGGTCAGTACGTATACCGCCACATGATCACCACATGTCACCACTATTATGTTACTGACCAAACCAGCATACCTAGACCAATATTGCAAATAAAAACAATATACTAAGACCATATAATACCGCCGCATATCACTACCATAACAGTAATGAACAATACCACTGTACTGTTAGTGAATATAATTCAATAAGACCGATATTACAGGGGTATTGTAGGGATAGATACAGGTGTACACAGTGCAGTTACATTTAGTTTCCCTTCTCTTCTCCATTCGGTCCAGACTAGATGACTTCTCCTGGCTTAAGAGGGGCCCCGCACAGCTAGGACCCAGGGGGATGGGGGCACTGGGGCAGGGTGGGCTTCAGAGGGGCCCCAGAGGCTTCAAAGAGACCCCGCACAGGTAGGGCCCAGGGAGGAGGGTGGCACTGGGGCCGGGTGGGCTTCAGAGGGGCCCCAACGGCTTCAGAGGGACCCCGCACCGCTAGGGCCCAGGGGGGAGGGGGGCACTGGGGCAGGGTGGGCTTCAGAGGGGCTCCAAAGGCTTCAGAGGGACCACGCACAGCTAGGGCCCAGGGGAGGGGCGCTGGCGCAGAGGCTTTAGAGGGGCCCCACACAGTTGGTGCCTGGGGGGAGCGATGGGAGCCCCAGGGGTTTCAGTGAGGCCCCACACAGTTGGGGCCAGGTGGGGGCACTAGGGCAGGTGGGGGTCTTCAGAGGGGTCCCAGGGGGAGGTGCTGGGGCAGCGTGGGCTTCAGAGGAGCCCCACACAGCTGGGGCCAAGGTGGAGGCACTGGGGTAGGTGGGGGGTTTCAGTAGTGGGTGCTGGGGCTGGGTGGGCTTCTGCGGGGCCCCACAGAGATGGGGCCCAGGTGGAGGCACTGGGGTAGGTGGGGGGTTTTCATGGAGGGTGCTGGGGCGGGGTGGGCTTCTGAGGGGCCCCACACTGAGATGGGGCGCCGGTGGAGGCACTGGGGTCGCTGAGGAGTTTCCGTGGGGGGCGCTGGGGCAGAGTGGGCTTCTGAGGGGCCCACAGAGATGGGGCCAGGTGGAGGCACTGGGGTAGCTGGGGGTTTCAGTGGGGGGGTGCTGGGCAGGGTGTTGGTTCTGGGGGGCGCCCAGGTGGGGGCCCAGGTGGAGGCACTGGGGTAGCTGCGGAGTTTCAGTGGGGGGTGCTGGGGCAGAGTGGGCTTCTCAGGGGCCCCACAGAGAGGGGGCCCAGGTGGAGGCACTGAGGTAGGTGGGGGGTTTTCGTGGAGGGTGCTGGGGCAGGGTGGGCTTCTGAGGGGCCCCACAGAGATGGGGCTCAGGTGGAGGCACGGGGGTAGCTGAGGAGTTTCAGTGGGGGGGTGTGGGCAGAGTGAGGTTCTGAGGGGCCCCACAGAGATGGGGCCCAGGTGGAGGCACTGGGGTAGGTGGGGGGTTTTCGTGGAGGGTGCTGGGGCAGGGTGGGCTTCTGAGGGGCCCCACAGAGATGGGGCTCAGGTGGAGGCACTGGGGTAGCTGAGGAGTTTCAGTGGGGGGTGCTGGGGCAGAGTGGGCTTCTGAGGGGCCCCACAGAGATGGGGCCCAGGTGAAGGCTCTGGGGTAGGTGGGGGGTTTCAGTGGGGGGTGCTGGGGCAGGGTGAGCTTCTGAGGGGCCTCACAGAGATGGGGCCCAGGTGGAGGCACTGGGGTAGCTGGGGGGTTTCAGTGGGGGGTGCTGGGGCAGGGTGGGCTTCTGAGGGGCCCCACAGAGATGGGGCCCAGGTGCAGGCACGGGGGTAGGTGGGGGCTTTCAGTAGGGGGTGCTGGGGCCTGTGCAGCTCAGAGTGTGAGGAGGGAGGCCCGCGCTCCAAGTCACAGGAGCACTCAATACATCAACAAAGTTGCAGCAGCGTCTCACTCACTTCAGATTCTTCTGCTCGTCCTGTGATGGGATCGCCCCCCCTCTCTCTCTGCTGCCAGCAGGAGTCACTGAAGCCCTGCCCACAGGCAGTGAGAGAGAGGAGGGGGTGATCCCATCACAGGACGAGCAGAAGAATCTGAAGTGAGTGAAACGCTGCTGCAGCTTCGTTGATGTATTGAGCGCTCCTGTGACTTGGAGCGCGGGCCCCCCTCCTCACACTCTGAGCCGCACGGGCCCCAGCAGACGGTCACATACCACCCAACTTTTGGAAATTGCAAAGAGGGACACATTAGCCACACCTCTAACCACGCTCAAACAAATGACCTCACACCAGGGCACGCCTCTAACCATGATCCACCAAACAAAATCATGCCCGCCCCACCAGCAGACCAGCGCCAACACAACAGTTGCGCCTATAGAGTCTGTAAATATGTATTTGTTTAAAGTAATGTACAGTATATACATAAATCCATACATATAGCTGTAAGACAATGTTCTATGGATGACACTATATAATAGTCATACAGTGACCATATAATACCGCTATACAGGAAGCAAATATCCCCGTACTGTTACTGACCAAACAGAGACTAATATTATCAATGATACCGCTATACAAAGGTCAAATAATTCTATCACACCATGACATCATCACCACATAGTGACTGAACAATATTGCCACATATCACCACCACATAGTAACTGAATAATACCACCACACCATGAAAACATATCGCCACCACATAGTGACTGAATAATACCACAGCATCATGAAAACATATCACCATCACATAGTGACTGAATAATATAGCCATACTGATCCTAAATATAAACCATTACATTACGACCAATATTCCTGACATACAGTGACCATATGGGGGTAGATTGCAGTTGTACACAGGCTCTGCAGACTGTATATACCACCATACAATGACCATATAGGGGATAGACAGCAGTTGTACACAGGCTCTGCAGACTGTATATACCACCATACAGTGACCATATGGGGGGTAGATAGCTGTCGTACACAGGCTCTGCAGACATATAATACAATTTAGTGACTCACAGGTGACGGCTTCTCTGTTGGGAGTCGTTCCCTTTCTCCATTCCTTCCAGATCGCCATGACCACTTCTCCCGGCCTCGTCCCTGCAGAATGAAACAGACAAACATCTTAGACTTTGCACTTCTCCAGCACCTCCCTACAAATTCCCACCTCTGTACAAACTCCTCATAGAGTGATAGGTGGAGTAGGGGGATATGGGGCGATACACAGTGGTCAGGGGGTTATAGAGTGTCAGGTGAGGGTTGCATTTTGTGTTGACACTAGGCCACAGGGGTGAGAGAGGAGGTAAAGGCCACAGCTTACAACACAATCTCCTGGGGGAGACAGAAGATCAACCTCCGGAGACTGTGGTGTGGCTCTGGCCTGTTCTCCATTCCCTGCACCCCCAGATGATCAGCCACAGCCGTGACCTTCAGGGGTGCAGGGGATGGAGTTTAATACTATTGGATTCGTTAGACTACGTCGGACCAGTGTAGCATCTATTTCTAAACTAACATGGTCAGCGAGGGCCGGTGTCAGGGAGAGTTTATTTAAATAAAGTGCTTTTTTATTTTGTTTCTGTATTATTTTTTTTCCATTGAATTCCAGTGATAGTAATGGAGGTGTCGGTCAGGTGCCTCCATCACTAACACTCGGACTTGGTGTCACCACAAGGCTGACACTAACCCTCTGTCACTATTAGCCGAGTACCCAACACACCAGAGGTACTGGGAAGAGCTGGTTAACCATCAGAAGTGGACCCTCTGCGGGCTGGTACTCTTAGAATGGGAAGTTACCAGTATCGATGGTTCTTCGCATTCTGATAGTATCAGGCTGTCGGAGTCGGTTTGACCGTGGTTGGTTATGGAAAATGGAGGGACCCCACGTTGTTTTTTGAAAATCATTCATTTATTGAGAATCCTAACCTGGGCACCTCCTGTAATGATTACAGTGGATGCCCGTGTGCAGATTCTCAGTAAATAAACACATTTTCAGAAAAAAAACAACGTGGGGTCCCCCCAATTTCCATAGCCAACCAAGGTAAAACCAACAGCGGCAGCATGTATGGCGGCCCTGAGTGAACTAATCAAACAAGGTGAACAATACAGCATAAAAACCACATAAAAAGCCCCAGCTTGTCCTACAAAAAACAAACCCTTGCACAGCTCTCGGATGAAAAAATAAAGGTATCGGATTCACAATGTACCCATGCAAAGCAAACTTGAAAAATGTCAATTAAGAATATTAAAAACAACATTCAGTATGCATGGAATTGTACTGACCTCCAGAATAAAGTTAACATGTCATAAGAACTGCATGCTGAACTTATTAAAATGACATTCAAAACACAATGGGCGACATGTCCCATTAGGGCTGCACCATTTTTTTTGTGTATTTTGCATCAAAAAACTGTTGACACTGTATTCTCTATATAAATGAACTGTCGTACACCAAAACTAGGTGCATCTGACAGTTTTGAATGCGCCTAAAGTAGGCGCATCAAATATGATAGCAATGATATGCTATGCACCTTTTTTTGGTATACGCCTAAATTAGGCGCATTAAATATGCTATACAAGGAATACCAGACGCCAGATTTTTGGCAGATTTATTTATCCAGGAGCATTATACACTCATTTAACGCTCCTTAAAACTGGCATGGAAGCGCCTGTTTTCTGACATGTCGCCCAATATACACAAAACTTCATATATATGGTAATTGACAGCCAATGACAAATGTAAATATCAAACGTGATCAATCCACATTATTACACCAGCCCAGCTCACCAGAGCTGTGTTGTGAACCTTTCCTCCTATGAGCCAAACAAACATGAAATGTCAGTTCTCTCCAAAGGTCTCTCCTTCTGCCCCTCAGCACTCACTGACCATGTCAAACTCTGCAACATCATGGAGGAGTTTTTCAGAAAAATGAGATTGAGGGAATATTTTTATGAAAAAGATCTTCCATACAGCAGCGACTCTGAGAGAACAGCCCATAAGGAACCCACCAAAAAATCTACCTGGACCCCACGGCCTGGAATTAATGCAGCACTGGATAAATATATTGACTGTTTCAGAAGCAAGGTAAAATCTGAGATATTGGGGAAACAAAAGAAACAGGTGCACAACCTAACCCTACAGCTTCACTGAAAGAAAATCAGGATATAATTATAAAACCTGCTGACAAAGGGGGCGCAATAGTCATAATGAACACCACTGACTACATCCAGGAAGCGAACAGACAACTGTCAAACCCCATCCACTACTGCAAACTTGGAAATGATCCCACAGAAGCCTATATGAAACAACTAAAGGATATGATAAAGAAGTTTCAATTTCAGGTCCGGAAGCAGGTGGAATTGCTTATCTCAGAGGATCCCAAGCCAGGCTGCTTCTATATGCTCCCCAAGATCCATAAAGATGGCAACCCTGGGTGGCCTATCATTTCGGGCATTGGGACACTGACAGAGAATATCTCAGGTTGGGTGGAAAATCTCCTAAAACCCCTGGTCAAAGATACTCCAAGCTACATCCAGGACACCACAGACCTTCTTAACAAACTCATTGCCCTCGGTCCACTTCCTGAGGGCACCATTTTGGCCACCATGGATGTAGAATCCTTGTATACAAACATTCCCCACAAGGATGGAGTATCAGCATGTCGGGTGCACCTAGAGAAACAAGACCTCCAAACAAAACCAGTCACACAGCTCATCCAGTTCATACTCAGCCACAACTATTTTACTTTTGGAGAAGACCTGTATCTACAGCAAATGGGAACTTCCATGGGGTCCAGATATGCGCCCCAGTTTGCAAATCTCTTTATTGCGGTACTGGAAGGAGCATATTTATCAACATGCACCAACAAACCCATGATGTACCTCCGTTATATCGATGATATCATTGTCATCTGGACTGCGGGCGAGGAGGCCCTACTTAAATTCCATAATGACTTCAACAACTTTCACCCCACCATCAACCTTAAACTTGCCTATTTAGAGAGCAAAATCCACTTTCTGGATACCACAATACACATTAAAGACCACCAGCTACTTACATCAGTATACCACAAAACGACAGACAGAACGGCCTACCTGAGAAATGACAGCTTCCACCCCAAGCACACAAGACAGTCTATTATCTACAGCCAGGCTATACGATACAATCGTATTTGCTCCGACAAAGCAGACCTGCACAAGAACCTTCTGGATCTGAGGATTAAATTTATCAAACTTGGATACAAACCAAAATTGACGGATAACCAAATAAACAAAGCAGCAGCCATCAACAGAGACAGTCTGCTCACGTACAAAGAGACCCAGAATGAAGAACGAGTTCCCCTAGTTGTCACCTACAACCCACAGCTAGAGATCCTGTGAAGGATTGCCAAGGAACTCCAACCTGTGCTACATAGTGACAACAGACTCAAAGAAATATTCCCAGTCCCCCCTCTCCTTTCCTTTCGGCAACCACCAAACCTGTGGCGCATTATTGTCCGGAGCGCCCTGAAGGCCCCAACAGAAAATGGCACCTCACCCTGCCTGCAGACAGGTGCAAGACCTGCAGTCACATCCACATCGCTGACAGTGTACCTGTCCCACAATCCCAACAGGTGCACAGAATTAGGGGGACATGTTCCTGCAGGTCCTCCAATGTGGTGTACCTGATCATGTGTGCGCAATGTCCGACCACAGGACTTTATGTGGGGGAAACAGGGCAGAGACTCAGTCAGCGTATGAACTCACACAGATTCATCATTAACAACAGCAGAACAGATCTGCCAGTGGCCGCAGATTTACAGGTTACAATCTTAATGGGACATTTTAAGACACAGATGGAGAGGAAGGAATGGGAATATAAATTACTGCAAAAATTTAAAACTCTGCAAAATGGATTGAATATTCATAGCAGCTTCATGTCAAACTATGTGTGAACTGTGAGAGCAACAAATCTCCCCTGATTGCATATAGATAAGAGAAATAATTACGGATCACTCCTGTCACGCCTCACAAGATTCCAGACTGTTTATTTCTTGACCTGTTGTAAATAACTGCTCTACTCATATTGCATTGTTATTTTTAAGAATTCTAAGATCCTTCGAAGATCTATGTCTTTTGTGTATAAAAAGTCTGTGTATTTTCAGTTTGTTGTATAACACCATGTCTGAAGAAGGGAGCTAGTCCTCTCGAAAGCTCACTATCAAATATACTCAGTTAGCCTCTAAAAGGTATCGCCTGATTTCTTCACTCTTCTACAAGTAAACAAAAACATTAATAATGTAAAATAAGATTGTGTTGTTTATTCATACCCAGGGGACACCTTGTACCTAACAAAATGATGTAATATTCTTCATTATGTAACTTTCTGCGGTTCTCCCCAGTCCTAGGCGGAAGAAACACTCAGTTAAGTCCCTGAACCTGGAAAGAAGTGGTTTTGCCTGAATGAAAGCTGGCAAAATTAAAAGAAGAAGCTTTTTGTGTGTTAATGGGGTATATCTGACAAATGCTTGCAAATACAGATCTTAAATTTTGAACAGTACATCCAAAGTACTGTAGTCGACACTCCAAACATGAGATTATATAAACAACATATTTTGAGTTGCAATTTATATATTGCTAAATACAAAGTGTTAAATTATTAGATAAGGAGGTGACTGGAGAAGATATAGAAACAAAATTGCAACACGTACAAATGGAATGCACATTACAAAATATAGCCCACAAAAAAGGAATAAAAACAGTCGCCATACGGCTATAATGAGGAAAATGCCAATGACAAAAGTTAAAGCTGGATTTACACGAGTGGTTTTAGATATCAGTTTTCTGAACAACTTGTTTACAGTTGGTCTTTGACAACAATGTCATAAGCAAAAAAGATAAAATGCTGATCAATCTCTACATTAATTTAGAGTCTGGTCTTGGCTTCAATTAGTGGGATCCATATATATCTGGCATTAAAGGGGATTTTCTTGCTACAAAGATCATATCAGTAATGATGGGGACTGTAAAAATAAGCACTTATGCAAATGGTTTATATTATCTAAATCATGTAGTATAGCAGATATTAGCTAATCTGTGTGTGTCTAGAGTTAAATCAGCAGCGTGAGGTCAGACCACGCCCCCTTTGCTTTGATTGGCTGGCTGCCTGCTATTTAGTTCAACCCTGGTCGAGACACGGTCCCTTTTTGGGACACACCCCCTATGCGGTGATTGGCTGTCTACACTTTCTGTGCTCACTCCCCTCTGAAATGTGTTAAACTGAAACTGGCTGCTTGAGCTTTCTGTGCTGGTTGTGTCTGTGTGTTCTTATTATCCTCCTCTAACTTCCCTCTGAACTGTGTAATAAAGGCTGCTTGATCTCCTCTCTGCTCTTCTTACAGTGATGGCTCTATGTGAAGGATCTGGGCAATTACCCAGTCTCTATACCTGCCCCTAACCAATATAATGCACCCTTATAGACTCTGTTCCCCCCTCTTTTCAGGCAGGAAGTAGAGCAGTTTGCATTTCTCTCATTTGTTTCATCATTTCAGGCTGTATTTATAACTGATTACACCAATACAGGTGTTCTGGTTACAAAGAGCTTGTGGAGCCTGGGAGGGAGGTAACAGCTCTCCAGGCATGATAACTGACCATTGCAGGAGGCCTGCAGAGCTGTGACATACTCTCCCTTTCACTGCTCACACAGAATGGTGATGATGACTCAGGAAGGAGCATGGAGGCAGTGGGATTATGAAACCACTCTTCAGTGAGGGAAGACACGCCTTCTGGGAGGAGAGACCCAACCCTGGATTTGAAGCTGTAAGGCCGCATTTACACTGCACAGACCAAATACCGGTCGGGAAATCCTGTTTTTGGCACGCAGAGGGACAGCTTTTCTCCGCGGTTTGTGGATTCAAGTCCTCCCCCTTCGCACCGACATGTTCATGTTAGGCCGAAAACCGGGTGGAAGAATGAACATGTTCTATGTTTTTCGAATCGCTGGTGGTTTAGAAAACCGTCCGGCGGATAATCCGTGCAGCAGTCCATTAAAGTCCATGTAAAAGGTTGACAGCCGGCTTTCAAATCCGAAAACCGTCTGTAAATCCGGCTGAAAACCTGTGCCGTGGGGGCATGCCCTAAGAGAGAGAAAGCTCAAGATGCCTGTGAAAGTCTGTACTGAGACAACCCCTTAAAGAACTGCATGCAACAACTGAAAAAAATTAGATACAACAGGTTACCAGGGCTGTGTAGTCGGCAAGCCGAAGCCCCGACTCCGACTCCTCAATTTCCCAAACCTCCGACTCCGACTCCTGACTCCTGAATCCGACTCCTGACTCCGACTCCTGACTCCCTCATACACAGCGCATGTTTAAGTGATAACTTTACTGCAGTAAAATGGTAACATCTAGCTGTTTACCACCTTATGATTCAATAATCAAGCTATTTAGGTAGAACAGACACTTACAAGCAAAAGGGTAACAATGTTTTGAACACTTGTGGGTAGAGTTGAAGAAAAAGCTGTATTTGTATCCAATCCAGTTTTGCACCAACATTGGGAATGTGTAGAAGAGATCTGGGATCAGATTTTGGTCAAGATGTGCTTGAATCGGATCCAGAGCCCAGAAGCATTCAGGCAGAGCTGAAAACCAATGGTGGATTTCCCAAATACTAACAAAATAATAAAAATTAACACTTTGATTTTTAGGAGCAAATATGTAACGATGCAGTTACAGGAAAGAACTAAGCAGATGCAAAAATACTTGAAAGGGTCACATTTATGTATAAGATCGGTAAGAGACTGTATATCAATTACAGTAGCTTCATGTACAAGCTATAGTGGATGGTGAGATATGGAGCCTTTAAAGTCCCAAGTTAAAACCATTGTTACCTATTTTGCTAGTCGTGTAAAATATTTATTGGATATGACTTTAGGAAAACAAAAAATTGTAAAAATGCAAAACACTGCAAAGGAAAAATTTGTGGAGTCTCTGAATTTGTCCTGAGAAATATATCGCCTCCCCTCAGATCCTGCATACATGACCTCAATTCTTATCTCATTATTCCAGGCTAGAGAACGACCTCTCTACACTAACTTGGTTGGGGGCAAAGCTGTGACCAGAGGGGCAACATCTCTAACAATGTCAGGGTATAAAGGAATTGCCTCAGCCACAGTCAGTATTGATGAATGGTTGATCTTCTACTTCTTTGAGGCAGGTGAAACATTTAGCTGAAATCTGTTTTCCATGGGAGCGGTATCTTTTCCCCTGGGGCAGCGCTTTGCCTGCTCCATGTCATCAATTACACTCCTCATGTGATAAGGCTGAAGATGTGGGAGCAGTAGCACCGGCCGGACCCAATTCCTCTTGCTCTTTGCATCGAACAGTCAACAAATTTAAATCTGAAATGTATGGCCAGCTTTAACAACATGATCAGCAACAGCAAGTCATCACTGTAACATCAAGATGTATTTGAAAGAATAAACTTCTTTTAGTTTAGTCGTCATCTTCCTTTAAATCATCTGAGTTCAAATTTTGAAAATCCATTTTAATTAGTCTTCCATAAGGGCCCATCTACACAATAATAATTTATGTTCTTTTTTTGACACGGTTTTTGGATTTTGAAACTCGTGAAAAACTGACTGTAAACCAACCTCATAGACCTCAATAGAAAATCTGAGCTGTAGTTTAACCTCTTCCCGACACTGGACGTACCCATACGTCCTAGCGGGCAGTGCATTCCCGCAAATGGACATATGGGTACGTCCTGCAGATTATGCAAGCTGACAAGCGAGCCCTGCACGAACGCGACATGGGACCAGCGGTATATTACCGCTAGCCTCATGCCGCATCATCCGCGGCTGAAGTGAGCTCCGGCGGCGGGTGATTAGCCCTTACCTGTCGCAATGTATCACAATCGCACAGCTAAGACAGGATCTGTAATCGGTAATATGAGGATCACTGTTACAAATCAACTATGGGGAAAATTGAAAAAAGGTGAAAAAGCAAAAACACAGTAAAACACAAAAAATAAATAAAGTAATCATATTTGGTATCGGTGCATGCGTAACGACCTGTCCTATAAATCTGTCATGTTATTTAACTGCAAGGTGAATGACATAAAACATAAAAAAGCAATCACAGAATTGCCATACTTGTTCATCCCGCAACACATAAAATGGAATGAAAAGCGATCAAAAACTCATATGAATGCCAAAGTGTTGCCAATTAAAATGTCAATTCATCCAAAAAACAAATCCCTTACACAGCTCTATATACAGAAATATAAAAAAGGCTATCAGAAGACAGCGATGCATAAATATTGTTTTACACGATAAAAACGCTTTATTTTAAAGCGCTTCAACATAAAAAACTATAGGACTATATATCACCGTAATCCTATCGACCCAAAGAGTAAAACTAACTTGTCATGTATACTTCATGGTGAGCCCTGTTAAAAATAAAAAAAAAAACACTATTAGGACTGTAGTATTTTCTTCATCCTGCCTTCCAAAAAAACGGATTTAAAACCGATCAAAAAGCCTTGTCGCCCAAAAAGTGATACCAATAAAAACGTCAACTCATGCTGCAAAAAACAAGCCCCTACACAGCTCCGTACACAGAAAGATAAAAAAAAGTTATGGCTCTCAGATTATGGTGATGTAAAAACATGTTTTGCTTTTTGAATAAAAATGTTTTTATTGTATAAAAGCAGTAAAACATAAAAAAATATACAAATTGGGTAGCACTGTAATTGCATCAGCCTGCTGAGTAAATATAGCATGTCATTTATACTGTATGGTGACCGCTGTTAAAAATAAAAAACACTACCAGTATTGCAGTATTTTGTTCAAAACACTTCACAAAAACCTTAATAAAAGGTTATTGTATAAAAGCAGTAAAACATAAAAAAATATACAAATTGGGTATCACTGTAATTGCATCGACCTGCTGAGTAAATATAGCATGTCATTTATACTGTGCGGTGACCGCTGTCAAAAATAAAAAACACTACCAGTATTGCTGTATTTTGTTCAAAACGTCTCGCAAAAACCTTAATAAAAAGTGATCAAAGCGTCACATGCACCCCATCATGGTACCAATAAAAACCTCAACTCATCCCGCAAAAAACAAGCCAATACCAGCTCCATATAGAAAAATAAAAAAGTTATCGCTATCAGAATATGACGACATAAAAACGCAATAAATTGTGTAAAAGTAATAGAACATAAAAATATATATAAAATTTAGATGATTGTAATTGTACCAACCCACTTAGTAAAGTTATGTCATTTATACCTCACGTCAAATGCTGTAAAATTGAAGCCCAAAAAACAATGGCGGAACTGCATTTTTTCCCCTTCCATTTTCATGGCTCAATGCTAAAAAAAACTATGGAACACCTGTGCACCCAAAATTCACAATACACCCCTAGATAAGATTAATGAGGGGTGTGTTGAATCCAAAATGGGGCTACTTCTGGAAGGTTTTACCTGTTCTGGTACTTTGGGGGCTTTACAACTGCGACATGGCCCCCACCATAATCTGCACTCCAAAAGCCAAATAGCACTCCCTCCCTTGTATGCCCTGCCATGTGCCCAAAGCAGTTTACTCCCACATATAGGGCACTAGTGATGAGCGATCTAATCGAGAAAAGTTGAAATCGAGCAGATTTTCAGGTTTATCGAGTTCTTGACTTGATTTGATTTTTTTTCCTAAAATCTTATCAAAAATCATATTCGTGGGTTAAAATCGCGCCATTTTTGCAGCTTCCTGAACTTTTGGCGGCCAGCCAATCAGCGCAGAGCACAGAGGGGGGTCAAGAACATTACCAGTGGGGTGTTTAGGGATCTCATTGGCTGCTAAAATCACATGACCCTGTTTTATCTATGTCACTGCACTTCCTGCTCGCCGCCATTAGCTTCCACACTGTGAACAGAACGGATCGCTGTCTCTCTGCTTAGCTTTTTTAAAAGCTGGCAGATGCTATTTACCAACGTTTTAACCACATAAAAGGCTGCTATATAGATTAGTAAGGTTAGGGTACAGCAAGATTAGGCAAATCTAGTCAGTATTAGTTAGAGATTAGGAAACAGCTGCATTGCCCTGAACTGCCTAGCTGCAGGGGGGGGGGGGGTGGCTCAGCTTCTGCATCAGACATATTTCTCATATCAAATCACTGTGCGCTAGCACCATGTGTGCTTTCAGGATTGCCCTGCGCTGCCTGCCAGCCGGGTCTGCGGAAGGGGGGGGGGGGGGGGGCGCTTGGTTGTGGGATGAACTTCTGCATCATACGCAGCTGCGTTCATCTGTCATAAGAAATCACTGTTCTATACAGTTTATTCTATTTGTACTCTGAAAATGTGTCCGAAAACACCACATTTATTAGGTCTTCCGTAGAAAATATTTCTATTTCTACCCCTGCTTGTCAGAAAAGACTGCATGTCTTAGACAATCTGTAGAAAAATATTCTATTTGTACTCCTGGTTATCAGTTGTGGGAAAAGACCAGATTTATTACATATTCCTTAGAAAAAAATTATATTTCTATCCGTGGTTGTCAGTTGTCCAAAAAGACCGCATTTCTTAGATAATCCGTAGGACAATACTCTATTTGTACTCCTGGTTGTCAGTTTTGGAAAAAGACCACATTTTTTACATATTCCTTAGAAAAAATTTCTATTTCTTTCCGCGGGTGTCAGTTGTCCAAAAAGACCGCATATCTTGGATAATCCGTAGAAAAATATTCTATATGTACTCCTGGTTGTCAGTTGTTGGAAAATACCACATTTATTCGGTATTCCTTAGAAAAAATTTCTATTTCTATCCGCAGTTGTCAGTTGTCCAAAAAGACCGCATATCTTGGATAATCCGTAGAAAAATATTCTATTTGTACTCCTGGTTGTCAGTTGTGGGAAAAGACCACATTTCTTACATATTCCGTAGAAAAAAAATTCTATTTCTATCTCTGGTTGTCAGTTGTCCGAAAAGACCACATTTCTTAGATAATCCGTAGAAAAAATATTCTATTTGTTCTCCTGGTTGTCAGTTGTAGGAAAAGACCACATTTATTACATATTCCGTAGAAAAAATTTCTATTTCTATCCATGGTTCTCAGTTGTCCGAAAAGACCGCATTTCTTAGATAATCCGTAGAAAACTATTCTATTTGTACTCCTGGTTGTCAGATAAGACCACATTTATTGGCTATTCAGTAGAAAACATTTATATTTCTACCCCAGGTTGTCAGAAAAGACCGCATTTTCTAGATAAGCCGTGGAAAAATATTCTATTTGTACTCCTGGTTGTCAATTGTGGGAAAAGACCACATTTCTTAGATAATCCGTAGAAAAAAAGTCAATTGCTAGTCCTACTTGGCAGTTGTAAATTACCAGGAACTGAAGAAAGAACACTGTTGATTTGGTGTTACAATTCTTCCATAAAACCACATTTCACAGATATTCAATAGAAACAATTCTGTTTCTAATCCTCGCTGCCAGTTGGAAATTATAGGGATTTAAGAACAAAGATTTGCTGTCTTTGCAGTACAGTTTTTCAATAAGAGTGTCATGATTATGCCCGACAGACTCCGGGCTTTTGGCTCTGGTCGCCGGCCACGGCCAGTACGATGTAAACCGTGGTTTACTGTGTATTTCTACTACTAGTGTGGACTCCGTCCTGTAGCTCTGTATGCTTAATTGATTCTGGCCAACGCCATGGCCAGGAATCTTCCAGCACTTGTTTGGTTAATCTGTTCCTGTTTGATTAACATTCCTGGTTACCTATCACTTCTGTTCTACCTTCTCCTGTTCCCTATTTTAGGACTCAGCTTCCTTTCTTCTTTGCCTGCTATATGGTTTCCTCTCTGCCTACAGTTTGCCGGTTTTCTGCTTGGATTCTGTTGTACCTTTTGACCTTGGCTTGGACTCTCGTTACTCTTCTGTCACCTGTTTCTGTACTGCACTGCCTGTTTGTTGCTGACCTGGCCTGTCTGACTTCCCCTGTTTGTTCTGTGTATGTCCGTCTGCGTTTTGTGTCTCACTTGGCTCAGAGTAGCTCTCAGTCTTCTTGTTGGGGCTGACCTAGTAAGGATTTGGGTACCCCTAAGAGGCAGGGACAGTGGTTGGGACCAGCATCAAGGCCTCACTCTGTCTGTGTCTTCTCGTGCACCCCTGACTGTCCCTTACAAAGAGACTGTGAAAAAATCTTCTAGACCTTTTTAATATTTATCTTTCTGAACATGGAGCGAAGTAGAGGTGGTAAGCAAGCAAGGAGGGGGTAGTACGTGGAGCTACAGCTACAAGACAAGGTGCTCCTTCCAGTGTTCCAGAAAACATGCAAGCGAGCACATCGTTAGTTGCAGGATCATCAGGCCTGTCATCGCTCGGTTGGTTACCTGTGAATCTAAGTAATGAAGAGCGTCGCCAATCTGTTCTTCAGTGGTTAACGCAACCTGCATCCAGCAGTTTTACCTCCTCATCCTCTCAGTCACGGCCACAAATGTCATCATCATCATTACCAGCATCAGTCCAACCTGAAGCAAACGCATCCCAAATGTCGACCCATGTACAGACCACTGTGGATAATCCATGTTCTGAAGAGCTCTTTGAAGACACAATGCGGTTGGGGTCAGAAGGCATTTCAAAAGTTCAAGAGGCCAAAGAGGATGATTTTGTCTACTCTGAGGCCCAATCGCTGATGCCGTCAGAGAAGAAGGAAGCTGGTCAGTAGGCAGAAATCCCGAGTGGTCAGCAACGCCTTGCAGTGCCTGTGCCTTCTAGCCCGCAACTTAAGTATGTAGACTATCAGGATGAGGAATTCACCAGTGATGATGATGATGTTGATAATGACATTGTAGATCCAACGTGGTCATTTGCTTGCGAGCGCCTCGTCAGTGGACGAGGAGGAAGATATTGGGATAGTGTCAATGCGGGTCCGGCCTCAGAAAGGGAGAGGGCGGTCGCAGAAGTCCGCTGATATTAATCCGCCAGCCATGGTCAGTGGTGGCAGTGGAAATACCATTACTAGGTTATTACCGTCGAAGAGGTCCAGGACCTGTGAAGCCTGTGCCTTTTTTGATCAAGCCTCAGATTCGCCGACCGACGTCATATGCCGGATTTGCCGTCAATGCACCAGTAGAAGCAAGAATCTAAAGTGTTTAACCCCCATGAACATGAATAGGCACATGCATCTAAAGCAAGCATCTAAAGCAAGAGGAGTCACTTGGAAAAAAAAGGCCACACAGGTGGCCTTTTTTCAACCACGTGACACCCTCTGTCTCCTCCTCCGTCACTTCCAATACCAAGCGGTCCTCTGCTGTCCATGTCCCGGAGCGCCATGAGCAAGCACCAGCCCCAGTGCCAGACACTGTCACCCGATTACCACCACCACCAGAAACACAGCCTACCCTTTCTCCTTCCACCAGTTTGACCTGCATGCAATACAGCGGCCAGTCCGGCAGCCAGCCTTCTGTGTACCAGGTGTGTGGGCATAAGAAACGCTTTCACCCCAACCATCCCAAAGCCAAAGGCCTAAATGTTGGCATTGCCAGGCTCTTGGCCTTGGAAATGTTGCCTTTCTGACTGGTGGACACAGATGCGGACACAGAGCCTTACTTGCCGTCGGATCTAGAAGGCCCGACAGGTCTTCGTTAGGTGGTGGTTCGGGGTCCAGGGCTTGTGCAGGGCGGCGCGTCAGCTCTCAGCGTACAGCGCATGAGGCTAGCCAGAGTTGTGGTGATGCTTAGGATGAGGAAGCGGATGAGGCATGGCTGGACAACAATGGTACCAATGTCCCTGCATTGGAAAGAGGTTGACACAGATTTGAGGCAGAGGAGGAAGATGAGGAAGATCTGTTTAATGCCCCTCGACCCTGAGGCTTGGAAAATCCTGGCTGCATCTCTCACATGAGTGCTTGGATGCTCCATTTCCTGCAACATGATCCCTGCATCAAGGCAATCAAAATGAACAGCAGTTACTGAGTGGCTACCCTCCTTGATCCAGGTTACAAAGCGAAAGTCAGCACTTTCCTTCCACCCACACACATTGAAAGTCGAATGCATGAATTTGAAACCGTGCTCATTGATCAACTCGAGACATCTGTTGCGTCTGCTTCACGTTCTAATGTCACAGTGGAACAACGTCAGCAACGTGACAGCAGTAGAGTGTCAAGTAGCCATAGTAGCAGCAGCAGCAGGCATTGTGGCAGAAGCCTAATTGGTGATCTCTGGCAATCGTTATTTACCACCTCAGCAACACCTGTAATGCAGGGCACAAATCAGACACACAGAGACTGCCTTAAGATGATGGTCCACGACTACCTGTGGCTCAATACCGATGTTTTTAGACATGTTCTGGACCCAATCAACTTCTGGGTGTCCAAAATGGATGAATGGAACGAGCTTGCTCAGCACGCCATAGAAGTGTTACCTGCCCGGAAGCCAGCGTCATCTCGGAACGGACCTTCAGCACAGCTGGAGGAGTGATAACTGACAAACGTATCCGGCTTTCACCTAAGAATGTGGATCGTTTGACTTTTATCAAAATGAATCAAGCGTGGATCTCTGATGACTTATTTTGCCCCAGTTGCCGAGGTCACCGATTAGTAGCAGGTCTACTTCACAATGTGAACTACACATTCTTCTTTGAAAAAGAAATGGTCCTATTGAAAAAACTTTTTTGAAAATACTCATTTCTTATTGCTAATTGTATTCAGAGTGTCCAAAGGGTCATTTTGCTTGTTTTGTGGTCAGGAGACTGTAAAAGACACCAATAGTAAAGATTTTGTTGGAAAAACCTTATTCCAATTACATATTTCTTCTTGAAAATTTTTAACATTGTCAATGTTTTTGGGGTCATGCTGCTGTTAAGAGACAGCAATAGTCAAGGTCCTATTCCAAAAAATGTTGTTTCAAACAGTCATTTCTTCTTCAAAATTTTAAAGAGTGTCCAAAAGGTCATTTTTCCTGCTTTTGCGGTCATGCTGCTGTAGAAAATAGCTATAATCCAGGCCCTATTCCAAAGACTGTTTTTTAAAAAACTCTTTTATACTTGCTAATTTTATAGAGTGTCAAAAAAGTCATTTCTGCTGCTTTTGGGGTCATGCGGCTGGAAAAGACAGCGATATTCAAGGTTCTATTCAAATAAATCTTGTTTCAAATACTCATTTCTTCCTGCTAATTTTATTCTGAGTGTCCATTAGGGCATTTTTGCTGGTTTTGGGGTCAGGCTACTGTGAAAGAAGAGCCAGGGGTGCCAATAGGGCAGTACTCCTGTCAGGGGCCCTAATCAAAAAGGGGCCCATTGATAGGTTAAAAATAGGAACTAGTAATGGGTGGGGGTCTCTTTTGATTTAGCTGCATGGGGCCCTGAGGATTGATAGATGACTGACGGCAGCCCTGGATACCACCGCACCCACTCTAACTACGGCCCTGTCAGCTGAACCTCCGTGTTCCCCGATTGGATGTTCTTGATGCCATCACATATATGACACACATGTTCTTTGGTCCTGATGCAAAAAGGCATAGGGGGCTCCTGCCAGTTACCATGTGCCATTTCCAGTACCGGCGTCTTCTTACGTGTCAAAGGGACCCGTAGCCTCTGCTACTGCTGCACCTACTATAGCTACACAGTCCTCATCTTTTTAGTTACTTGCTGCAGTTTTGGTGGAGCAGCCAATATACCAAACCGTTTTCTTCCATAAGGTTCTATTTCACAGATAGTTGATAAGAAAAACACACATCTCCTTTTACAATAAGTTGGGGGATAAAAAGAAAACCTACCCTGATATATTAACCCTGGATACACGAAGAAAAAAGTAAACTTCAAATACACATATAATGGTATAAATCCTAGGACACATAAAACTTAACTTTTAATGATATATAAATAAAAAAATAAGTGATATAGAAAAATAACTAACCATCCTAATCTAATGGAGACAAAAAACTATCCCTACAAGCTAACTACCTAGCCAAAAAATTGGGGTTTTCGCCCCGACAAGGGCGTCCCCAAACTAACCTATATATTACTACTCTAAGACTAGAAGAGTGAAGAAATCAGGCGATACCTTTTTCAGGCTAAGTATATTTGATAGTGAGCTTTCGAGAGTACTAGCTCCCTTCTTCAGACATGATGTTATACAAGAAACTGAAAATTTACAGACTTTTTATACACAAAAGACATGGACCTTCAAAGGATCTTAGAATTCATAAAAATAACAAAATGCAATATAGGCAGAGAAGTCATTTACAACAGGTCAAGACATCAACTATCTGGAAACTTGTGAGGCGTGACAGAGGGGTCAGTAAATCTGCGTCTTATCTCGTAGCCATCAGGTGTAATTTGTGGCCATCACAGTTCACACATAGTTTGACATAAAGCTGGCATGAATATTTAGCCCATTTTGCAGAGTCTGAAATTTTTGCATTAATTTAAATTCCCACTCCTTTCTCCCCCTCTGCGTCTTAAAGTGTCCCACTTTAATTAAATTAGAGTTTATTTCTACTAAAAGGGAATGCCTAACTCCAAATGTAAAAAGTTATTTGTGATTCCATATTGCTTTTTTATGTTGTGTCATGTAATTCAAGGATTAATTATAAATTCACATAATATATGAATCACATGGTTTGCTATTAGAAAAACACCACAGACAAAAAAAACTGGAAAAATCATGTGCTAAAACTCATTATTTTGCGAAAATGCCTAAAAAACATGTAAAGAAAATGCAGGAGCACCAAATAAATGTATGCATTTTTTTTTCAGGTGTTTTCAAAGCCAAAAAGGGCAGAAAACATGTTTGTAAAGAAGGCCTAGTGGATTGAAGTGGAAACAGACATCTCCATGTTAAGAATATTAAATAATATTGCAAAGTATGTAAATTGTGTTTAAATTTAACATAATGGTGTTATGTGTTGTCTTACATCAATCACTTAGTTAATAAATAATTAAGTCAATTGTTTCAGACACTCCCAAGAGAATTTGGACAAATGTCCCAAAAAATTAAATAGGGGATCGAGATACCTACCTAATTGGTATACAAAACAAGACTAAAACTTGAGGCACAAGTGGGAGCCCCATCGCCATTTGGGGGGCACTTTTACTGTTTGGGGCACAAGGGGGTAATTATTACCATTTGGGGCGCTATAGATGGGGAGTTTGTATAGAGATAGGTATTGGTAGAGAAGCGCTGATAAAGTGAGGAGTCTAAGATGTTTGTTTTGTAAATTCTACAGTGAAGAGTCGTGGCTAGGAGAAGACGTCATGGCAGTCTGGGCTGGATGGAAAAGAGAAAGAGAACAACTCTTCAGAGATGTCTCCTGTAAGTCCCTGGATGTAACTTTACTGTAATTGAATATATTTCTGCAGAGGCTGTACAATTGGTATCTGGCACTGTATGTCGATAATATTGGTTGTAGTATAATGGCCTATACTCAGTAATGGTATGGTGTATTATTCAGTCACTTTGTGGTGGTTATATGTGGCGGTATTAATTGGACACTATGTGTTGGTGATATGTGGTCATGGTGTGGCGGTATTATTTGGTCAATATGTGGTGGTGATATGTGGCGGTATTAATCAGTCACTATGTGGTGGTTACATATGGTCATGGGGTGATGGTATTACTTGGTCACTATGTGGTGGTGATATGTGGCGGTATTAATCAGTCACTATGTGTTGGTGATATGTGGTCATGATATGGCCACTATGTGGTGGTGATATGTGGCAGTATTAATCAGTCACTATGTGGTGGTGATATATGGTCATGGGGTGGCGGTATTAATCAGTCACTATGTGTTGGTGATATGTGGTCATGATATGGCAATATTATTTGGTCACTATGTGCTGGTGCAGGGAGAGCAGAGGAAAGGAGAGCAGAAGCGTCTTTGGGTAGGTCATGGTGCCTCAGCAGTGCCTGTCTCACCAAAGCAGTAATGGGAAAAACCTGGATGTGGCTCACTGACAGCAGTAAATAAACATAAGGAGTGTTTTGAACAGCAGTGGTGGGCCCTTCTTTTCCATTTCTAGGCCCACCCTGCATTTTGCATTTGCAATAAGCATATGACTAGGAGCACAGTCAGAGCTGTTTCCCTACAGGAGGCATATATGCCTACAGGGGACACTTATACCTACCTATCTACAGGGGGCTGTATACCTACCTATCTACAACAGATGGTATATATAACTACCTATCTACAGGGAGCTGTATAATTACTTACAGGGGGCAGAAATACCTATCTACCTACAGGGGCCGAGATATCTGTCATCTACAGGGGGCTTTATTCAAATACATTCCAATATCAGCGGCACACTATCAACTAAAAGAACTATCAAAAGGCACATAGGAACTCATGAAAAAGCATTTCTGCTATTTGGGATACATGGAAAATTTTGAGGTTCTTAGTTCATGTTTTTGATCAAAACTGCTTAAGCCCACCTCTGAAACTTCAACGGGACCTCAAATGCAAGTGGGTCCTACATTATCGTTTTCTCTCTCTAGGGCCTGTTCAAACCTCCATACTTCAGAGAGTGAAGGCACCAGCTATGAGGGCCACTCCCCCATGAGTTCTTATATGCCTTTTGATAGTTCTTTTAGTTGATAGTGTTCCGCTGATATTGGAATGTATATGTATATTGTTGCCACGCCAGTGTGCACCTATGTTCTTTTTTTCAAAAAATATTTGGATGTGCAAAGTCAAACATGGAAAATTTTGAGGTTCTTAGTTCACATTTTTGATCAAAACTGCTTAAGCCCACCTCCGAAACTTCAACGGGACCTCAAATGCAGGTGGGTCCTACACTAAAAATGTGAACTAAGAAACTCAAAATTTTCCATGTATCCTAAGTAGCAGAAATACTTTTTCATGAGTTCCTATGTGCTTTTTGATAGTTCTTTTAGTTGATAGTGTGCCGCTGATATTGGAATATATATGTATATTTTTGCCACACCAGTGTTCACCTATGTTCTTTTTTCAAAACATTTTTGGATGTGCAAAGCCAAATATTGTTTTCTAGCTTGTGTATGGGGGAGTGGCTGCCTCCTTGGTCTTTTGCACTCCACCCACCTTCACAGGTTTTTAAATCTAATGCAGTGTATCTGGTAGATGGTGTCTTCACTCTCTGAAGTATGGAGGTCTGAACAGGCCCTAGAGAGAGAAAACAATAGTGTAGGACCCACCTGCATTTGAGGTCCCGTTGCAGTTTCGGAGGTGGGCTTAAGCAGTTTTGATCAAAAATGTGAACTAAGAACCTCAAAATTTTCCATGTATCCTAAGTAGCAGAAATGTTTTTCCTATGTGCCTTTTAATAGTTCTTTTTAGTTGATAGTGTGCCGCTGATATTGGAATGTATATGTATATTGTTGCCACGCCAGTGTGCACCTATGTTCTTTTTTTCAAAAAGAAAAGGCCAAATATTGTTTTCTGGCTTCATACCCACTTATCTACCTACAAGGGTCATATATACCTATCTACCTAAAGGGGGCATTATATTCTTCCTGGTTGCCCTCAAAGGGCTAATTATAATACCAATACGGTACAAATGTAACAGTTTAGGAGAAGTTCCATTTATACAGTTCTAAAATTATGTTGGCCCTTTAAGGTACGCCGTGAGGCTGATGTGGCCCCTGGTGAAAAGGAGTTTAACACCCCGGGTCAAAGTGTAAGAAAATATTGAAAAATTTGCCACATTGTGGTCTGTTACAAACAAACTGACAAAGGCATGCAATAACTTCTTAGGTACAAGAACAAGCTTGATGTTGGATTCAAAGCAGTAGTGCAGAACAAAGCTAATATTAAATTGTAACACCAAACTGTATTGCTCTTCTATTGAGCTTTTTTGCACCCTACTGTTTACCAAATGGTTGGTTGGGTGTGTAAATAAGTAAAACATAGCTAAGACTACTTTTAAGTAAGGAAAGGATGTTCAGCAAGGGACAGCTGTGACTACAATGAGGGAATGTCTCTGCTGTAATCACCATGGAAGAAATTTCAGACAAAAAACTGCTGTGAATACAGTGATGGAAAGGGGTAAGGCACTGTTTCAACTACCATGAGGTAGGAGGAAATAAGCTTTAAAGGAGTTTTCTCACCACAATGATTAGCTTTAAACATTTAGGCAATATTAAATAAAGACTATTACCAGATACATTGCTCTTTTTATTTTGCTTTGTTCAGAAGATAGAGATTTTATCTTCTGCTTGTGTACACAAGTTTCCCACCATCTCTATCTGCTCTCATAGTTCTAGCAGCCCCTATACAGTGAAGGAAATAATTATTTTCTCAATTAATCAGTCAGAATCTAACCTCTACAACATGGGCAATACCAAAGCGCTTTCTAAGGATGTCGGGGACAAGATCATAGAACCTGCACAAAGCTGGAAATGGGTTTACAAAACCATAAGTAGGACGTGGGGGGAAAAGGGAGACAACTGTTGGTGCAATAGTAAGAAAATGGAAGAAATACAAATGACTGTCAATCAACATCAATCTGGAGCACCCATGCAAAATCTCACCTTGTGGGGTATCCTTGACATCGAGAAAGGTGAGAGATCAGCCTAAAACTTTTACGGGAAAGAAACTTGTTAATGATCTCCATGGCAGGGGGACCACAGTACCAAGAAAACCAGTGGTAACACATTACGCCATAATGGTTTAAAATCCTGAAGTGCCTGCAAGCTCCCCCTGCTCAAGAAGGCACATGTGCAGGCCCGTCTGAAGTTTGCCAATGAACACCTGGATGATTCTGTGAGTAATTGGGAGAAGGTGCTGTGGTCAGATGAGACAAAAATTGAGCTATTTGGTATTAACTCAAATCGCCTTGTTTGGAGGAAAAGAAATGATGCCTATGACTCAAAGAACACCACCATGTTTTGGGGGTGTTTCTCTAATAAGGGCACAGGACTACTTCACCACATCAATGGGAAAATGGATGGAGCCATGTACCGTAAAATCCTGAGTGACAACGTCCTTCCCTCTGCCAGGACATTAAAAATGGGTCGTGGCTGAGTCTTCCAGTAAGACAATGACCCAAAACATACAGCCAAGGCAACAAAGGAGTGGCTCAAAAAGAAGCACATTAAGGTAATAGAGTGGCCTAGCCAGTCTCCAGACCTTAATTTCATAGGAAACTTATGGAGGGAGTTGAAGCTCCAAGTTGTCAAGCGACAGCCTCACAATCTTAATGATTTAGAGATGATCTGCAAAGAGGACTAGATCAAAATTCCTCCTGACATGTGCGCAAACCTCATCATCAACTACAAAAAACGTCTGACTGCTGTGCTTGCCAACAAGGGTTTTGCCACCGAGTATTAAGTCTTGTTTGTCAGAGGGATCAAATACCGTTTATACTCGAGTATAAGCCGAGTTTTACAGCACAAAAAATGTGCTGAAAAATCCGCCCTCGGCTTATACTCGAGTCACTGTCGGCGCTCGGGCGCTGCGATGGCCCGGGCGCCGGCAGGGACACTTCTTGCTATATGCGACTCCGCAGTGGACTCCGGGCGGCCACAAGCACACTCGCGGCCATCCGGAGTTTCCGGCACAGGCAGCGTGTGTCATCACGCTGCATGCGCGGCCTGATGACATCACCCACCTGTGCCCCAAGACGGAGGAGAGCGCGCGGGAGGCCGGACAGCGAGGAGGCGGAGCGGCGAGGGGGGTCAGGTAAGTGTTTGTTTGTTTGTTTTTTTATTACCTGCCTATACCTGACTATACCTAGCCTATACCTGACTATACCTAGCTTATACCCTAGCCTATACCGACTATACCTAGCCTATACCTAGCCTATACCTGACTATACCTAGCCTATACCTGACTATACCAGCCTATAACTGACTATACCTAGCCTATACCTGCCTATTACCTGCCTATACCTGCCTATACCCAGTCTATACCAGCCTATACCTGCCTATACCAGCCTATACACTACCTATGCCAGCCTATACCTAGCCTATACCCTAACCCAATATTCCAAGCGCTTCATACCTGAGCTATCCTACCATATACCAGCCTTTTCACATACGCTATACCCGAGACCAATATACCTGACCTACAAAGGCCTATCACCAGGCCTATACCTTACCTTTATTAGAACATATTACCTGCCTATATAGCTGCCTAAGTTAACTGCTCTATAAGGACTATTTAACTGCCTAAGGGACAAAATAAACTGCCATATAAATGCCTAAGGGGGGACTAATAACCTGCCTACTGGGGGAACATACACCTGTCGATTAACTTGCTTATGGGGGATCATTTACTGCCAATAAATGACCTGTGGTGGGACATAATACCTGACATATAAAATGCCTCGTGGGGGGAATTAAACTGCCTATATCTGCCTATGCGGGGCACATATATCTGACTCAAGGGGGAACCCATTATTTCTGCCTATGTAATTTTAACTGGGTATCCGACTTTTTACTTTTGATATTTTACCAGAAGCCGCTGCATTTTCCACTCCCTAGGCTTAATTACTCAATTATCAATAAGCTTTAAACTTTTTTTGTGGCAAAAGTAGGTACCTCGGCTTATACTCGGGTCGGCTTATACTCGAGTATATACGCTACTTATTTCTCTCAGCAAAATGCAAATAAATTTATATAAAAGATATACAATGTGATTTTCTGGATTTTACTTTTGATATTCTATTTCACATGTTAAAGATTAACCGTACCATTAAATTATAGACTTGTTCAATGCGATCTGTCTGTGGGCAACTTACACAATCAGCAAGGGATCAAATAATTATTTCCTTCACTGTATGACCATGTCACTCCCTGCTGAGTCTTGTCTTCAGCGCAGGAGCTTATTTATCTACATTTCTGACAAACTTAAACCCATAAGATCTCTTTAGCCTTGTGCACTACAGTTTGCAAGCTTCCGGTACTCATGTCACTTTAAGGGTATGTTCACACACACGGCTGATTCTGACGCTGTTCTCGGAGCGGTTTTCGGAGAATTTCTGTTCCCAAAACAGCATTGAAACGACTCCAAAGAACGCTCCCATGTTCATTTCTGGATTCCTATGTTAAAAACTACAGCGTCGTAGTTCCCACACGACGATGTTTTTACGCGCTTCTTTGGATTTGTGAATTCTTGAAGCTTTTTTAGGCGCGTTTCTTGGCAGGTTTTTTATGCGTTTTTGGACCGTTGTTCGGCACAGTTTTTGACCTGCTATTGATTTGTATGGGTGAAAACAGTGTTGAAAACCTCGATCAAAAACTGCAGGAGAATCGTGCTGTCGCAGGCAGGTTTTGATGCTGTTTTGGGGCGCTGAAAACCTCAGGTCCAACTAAGCCGTCGTGAACATACCCTAAGGTATGTTCACACGGTTAATTGCGGGAAGTATTTCACCCCGCAAATTACGCACAATGGTTTCCGGTTTGGCAAGGGTAGAGGAAGCCGGGGGCAGGTGAACGGTGGGGGAGGGGAGGCAGCCAGCCGGACCAAAGACATGCATTACATCCACAACGCGTGTACTCCCGTGACATAAGTAGATGATGTCACTTCTCTCCCGCTTCGCCGTATTGTCCGGAGTGGGGAAGATGTAGTCGTCCATCCATAGTTTCTCTATGATACTGTGGATGTACCGCAATGACTGGGACGTATTTCAGACCGTTAATTCGCGCCAAGTTCGCCGTGAATTACGGTCTGAATAATACGTCCCAAAATAAGCGGTGAAACTAGCCTAACAGGAATAGCAGAAGCTGATTATGCCAATCACTGCTATTAGACCACTTTTTAACCAGGAGAACAAGGTGAATTATTATTGCAAGTTGGCTGTGGCTCTGCGAAACAGCATGATGGGACAACCCTTTTAGCTTTTGAAGAAGGAAAAGATTAAGGGTATGTAGGACGGAAGTTCCTTTTGCCCATTAGAGGAAAGTATTAGGGTCTACCCTCTATGTATACAGGGCAGAGCCACTTTTAAGTACTTTTTTATAAAACCACTTTAAAGTAATCATTGCACATGCAGATTTTAATATCTGGTGACTAGTTCTAAAGTCATCTCTAGATAGACCTTTGAGGCCCTGAAATATGAAATGCACATTATTGTGTTAGAGCTTGGGCCCAGCAGAGAATCCTCAAATACTGGGCCAGTCAGACCTTTAATAAAAAGTGATCAAAACGCGTATTACCTGCAAACCCTATGTGAAGCGTACCCAATATAAACCAACTCCTCCCGCGATAAACTATATAAAAGTCCATAATCATCTTGTATACAGAAAATAAAAAATGTTATGGCTTCAGAATATTGACGACAATAAAAACCGCAATTTTTATAAATGAATGTTCTATGGTGTGTAAAAGTAACATAATATATAAAAAACAAATATTATAAAAATTATATTATGTAATCCTGTAACCAACCTGCTATAGTAGAAGTAGAGTTATTATGAATTTTTATGCCAGTGAATGCTGCAAAAATTGAAGCCAAATAATCAATGGTGGAAACTGCATTATTTTCTACCATACTTTCATGGCCCAATGCTAAAAAAAACTATGGAACAACTGTGTGCCCAAAACCCCATATGAGATCCATGAAGATGCCCAAACATATTTTCAGGTAGCTCAAGCTCTGCTCATCTCACAAATATCACAACTGTATTTTCTGACTAAGTACTACAACAGTGACCTTTGAATTACTGTCAACATTTCTAGACTGAAAACAACTATGCTGTATGTTATAAAGAAAAGTACTATCCATATTCAGCAAATTATAAGACAGCAAGTTTAACTACAGTTTATTTTCAGCATTTTCGGTTCCAAACTCACGTTTACCAACTATATAATTACAGCAAGATGTGTTTGATCTTGTTGTAGCAGCTTCAACTTATAACATTAGTCTTTAGTCTTGTTTATCTTGCTGTTGGCTCACATTCTTAATTTCACTTACATGCCAACTCTCCCGTTTTTTTTGGCGGGGGGGTGGGTCATTCTCGCTACTTTGGGGTCCACCTCCCGGCCCTCCGGGTGAGTTGGCAGGCGGCTGGGGGTCCTTTAAATTTCACAGCGGCGGCAAGAGTAGCGTGGTGCGCTACTCTTGCGCCGACGGAGAACCGCTCCTACAGGCGGGTGCAGCACGGTCCTGCAGCGGCGCTCACACGCCCGCCGGGTTCACTGTGCGGAGGAGGAGCAGGAGCGGATCGCTCCCTCCTCCCTCCTGTATGTACAGTCGCGCCGGTGTCGTGCGGCCCCCGTTACAATTACAGGTCAACGGTGCCAGGGTGGAAGTGAGCGCGGATGCAGGGGATGAGTGACGCGGCGGCTGCTTTCACTTCCCCCAGCTGATCGCTGAGAAGAGATCGGTAGGGAGCAGGGCCGTCGCTGCAGGAGCTGGTAAGGTAGTGGATTTTATTTATTAATTTTTATTAGCTTTTAGGGGCTCTACTGGCTAACAGAGAGGGCAAACTATCCTGCACAGAAGGAGGGCACTACCTGGCAACAAGTAGGGTGGCACTATGAAACAATGGGGACCTACCTGGCTAACAGAATGGGGCACTCGGCGGACACTTACCTGGCTTAAGAACGCAGAGGTGGGCAACTACCTGAGCTAACAGAGGGGGCACTCCCTGCTAAAGATGGGGGGTGGTCGAGGCTACTTACCTGGCTAACACGAGGGGGCACTACCTGGCTACAGAAGGGGCACTACCTGGCTAACAGAGGGGGCACTACCTGGCAACAGAGGGAGGCATTACCTGGCAACAGAGGGGGCATCTTCCTCGGCCAACAGGTGGGAGGCGCGCACTACCTGGGCAACAGAGGGGGACACTACTGCAAACAGATGGGAGGCACTACCTGGCTAAACAGATGGGACACTACCTGGCAACAGATGGGGGCACTACCTGGCTAACAGATGGGGGCACTTGACTGGCTAACAGATGGAGGAATGGCACTACCTGGCAAAGAGGGGCATCCTATCTGGCAAACAGAGGGGACTCATCTACCTGGCAACAGAGGGGACAGTTCATAACTGGCAAACAGAGGGGACATTTACCTGGCAAACCATTGGGGGCACTACCTGCGCAAACAAGATGGGGCACTACTGGCAAAAGATGGGGCATCTATCATTATGGCTAACGGATGGGGGTCACTAACCTGGCTAACAGAGGGGGCATACCTGGCTAACAGAGGGCTGAGGGCAAATACCTGGCAAACAGACGGGGACATCTACTGGAACAGAGGGGACCATCTACCTGGCAACAGAGTAGGACATCTACCTGGCAATTACAGATGGGGAACTACTGGCAAACAGATGGGGCACTCCTGGCAAACAGATGGGGGCACCTTACTGGCTAACAATGGGAAGGGCAACTACCTGGCTAACAAGGAGGGCACTCTACACTGGCTAATCAATGGGGTGTCGGCACCTCCTGGCTAACAAAGAGGGGGCATTTCTACCTGGCTACAAATTTGGCTCTACTGGCTACAGATGGGTGGATCTACTTGGCTACAAGGGGTGGGATCTACGGCCTGTAAGGGGCACTACATGGTTATGGGGGGCTTACTAACTGGCTAATAAGGGATCTACTCTTCTAGGCCTTTGCTTCCAAAGCCGTGTATGCAGTTAGGTGGAGTGGGTCGTAGTGTGATTTTTTGAAGGGGCGTGGCATCACCAACATGATGGGCGGTGTCCATGCAAATTTTTGCTCGCGGCGCGTAACGCGCGCCGCCCACTAAATTCTCTCCTACTTTCTTCTCATTTTGAAAGTTGGCAACTATGTTCTAATTATAAGTTTAAAAGATTAGAAAATGAACAGTCTTGAATAAAGTTTTGACGCATGCAGCTAAATTTCTCAAATTTCTAAAAATAACAAAATATTATCATGCTCCAAATTTTTATGTAAAAAGGGTTCTACAACAGGAGTAATAAGCAGAACAGTGCTCAATTTGGTAAATTATAACCCCACTTAGCCCACGGAAGCAAGTTTGGCCTTCCTGACAGAGCCATAGCTTTTAAAATCTGAATGGTGTCACTTTATGTGAGAATTAAATAATTATCTTATAGACACTTTTACCATCCAAGTGATGTTAGAGATTGTTTTTTCGTAAACCATGTGTTACTTAATGTTGTGTAGAAATACAATTTTGGGGCAAAAGTCTTGCTTTATTTGTGAAAATATCAAAAATATCATGGAGTAAATTTGCAAGAAAATTAGCAATTTTCAAAGTTCAAATATTTTGCATGTGAAGAAAGATAGTTTACTTCACTACAAAATAGTTTCATAACTAGCATCTACCATATGTTACTGTAGGTTGACAATCTTTTTTTTATGTTTTTTTTTTTTTCTAACCACATTCTGAGGACTTTATAGAAATATAGAAGTTATTGTTTACATTTTCCAAGGTAAAAAAAGTTGCAAAATAGATTTTTTTAGGGACCAGTTCCAGTTTATCTGACGTGGTCTTAGAGGGGCTGTATGTTAGAATCCCCAATTAATGAACCCATAGAAGAAAAAACTACACCCCTTAAAGTATTAAAAAGCACTTTAAGAAGTTTGTTGTGTCCCTTTAGATAATTTCACAGGAAATAAAGCAAAGTGGAGGTGAAATTTCTAAATTTTCCTTTTTTTTTTGCAGATTTGAAATTTTTAATCATTATTCAGGGAAACAAGAGAGTGCCCAGGGAAAAATGCAGCTTATATCGATTCCTCGATTCTGACTTTTTCAGGAATCCCATAGGGCCCCTAGTTGCTATTTGGTCAAAAAACCCTCGAATAGGAGGGGCCCCCTCGGGACTTGGGGTTATTTTCATTAAAATTTGATTTAGGCGCCCTTCAATTTTGCGGACACCCTAAGGGCAAAATTTAAATAAATCCCCTAAAAAAAAAATATTGGAAAACTACCCCCCTTAGGGAAAATATCCGAGGTGCATGGTATTTTTAACCCCACGGTGTTTCAAAAAATTTTTTTAGCATTCGGCTTGAAAATAAAAAAAAAAAATTTTTTCCCAAATAATCTCCCAAATTTTAGTAAAAATGTTTTTTTTTTACAAAATCGGGAAAAAAAGCACCCCAAATTGTGTACGAAATTTTTCCAAAGTTCGGAAATCCCCTATAGTGGGTAAAAACTGCTTTTTGGGGCGCATGACAAGGTGTACAAGGGAGGGAGTGTTATTTGGTTTTGGAGACAGATTTTGGGGGCCCCCTTCGCAATGCAACCCCCAAAAAATACTAGAAAGGTAAAAACCTTCAAATTTGCCCATTTTGGATTCAACACCCCTCGGGGGATCCATTAGGGTGTATTTTCCTTTTTTGGGGGGCACAGGGTTCGTGTTTTTTCAGCATTGGACCATGAAAATGGGGGAAAAAAACATTCCCCGCCATTTTTTTTGGCTTCATTTTTTACAGTATTCGCCTACGGGAAAAGAAGGATAACTTCACAATGGTGGTCAGTAAATTTACAAGATTAAATTTTATTATTTTTTTATTTTTTATTATTTTTTATAAAATCGAAGTGAGTTTATAAAAAGGGGTTTATAGTTTTTATTCTGACAGCTAATTTTTTAATTTTTTTTGTTACGGAGCTGTTGTGTGCTTTATTTTTTATGAGCGGGTTTTATGTTTTTTTTGGGTACCTTTTGGGGTGCTGTATGCTTTGATCATTTTTAAATTTAAAGTTTTTGTGGGCTTTTTAAAACAAAAAAAACAGTAACCCCTGGTAGTGTTTTTTTTTTTTTTTACAGCGGTCATTGTGGGGTATAAATACTGCAGTTTTACTCAGAGGTTTTAGATTACAGTGATCCCAAAATTTGTATTTTTTTTAATTTTTTTACTGTTTTACACAATAAAAAACCTTTTTTATTTGAAAAGGAAAAAACTTTTTGCATCGCCATGTTGACCTAACTTTTTTTTTTTAATAGGGACTGTTTATGGAGCTGTATAGGGACTTTTTTTTTGTAGGATGAGTTGATTTTTTATTGGAACATTTTAGGGGACAAGACTTTATGATTGTTTTTTTAAACCCGTTTTTTTGGAAGGAAAGGTGAAAAAATACTGCAATCCTAGCATGTTTTTTTATTTTAATGCTTTTCCCCCGTGCTATCCTGAAAGTTAATTTTACCTGTGGTTTGGGACATTACGGTGAAAAAATTTTAATATTTTTTTTATGTGGAACACAATTTCTTTTTTAAAAGTGTTTTTATTGTGTAAAAAAATATTTATGATCGTAGGGTTTTAAAAGCATAATTTTTTTTAATTTTTTCCCTATACCCGAGTGGGGGAAGGGGCTTTTGTTTGCGGAATGAACGCTTTTTTTAAATTGGGGCCCACTGTGATGTGGTATGACTTTTTGTGACTTTTTATCCATTTTTTGGCATGGGATGAACAAAAAACGAATTCTGTGACTGTTTTTTTTGGGGGTTTTTTTTTTGGGGTTCGCCGTGGGGTTAATTTTTGTGGGTCGTTACGCCCCCGGGCGATACCAAATAGGGTACTTTTTTTTTTTTATCTTTTTTGGGGGATTGGGTTTGTAAAGGGGGAAAAGGGCGGTTAGTGCTTTTTTTTTATTTTTTTGGGTTTGTGTCTTACTTATTTACCTTTTTTTTTTATTTTACATTATTTCACTTTTCCCCAGAGAGGGAATTGTAGAAAATTCGTCAGATCGTTAAACAATAGGAGTTTTGCACACAGCTTTTAGCGTGTATGGTCTCCATGGCAATGTCAGTCACGCTGCCCACAATGCATTGTGGGATGTGATGTCACCAGAAAAACCCGGGTGCTGTCCCCTTCAGCGTCCGGGCGTCTGGAAAGGGGACCAGTACGGCGCAACGCCGTTACCCGCCCGGATCGCGGGCGAGGGGCCCCCTCCCGCTGTCTGCACTTCGATGTGCGACCACAATGTCGCGACATCGAAGGGTTAATTCCACCCAAGGGTACATCAAATGTCGGTAAGGGGAAAAATTTTTTTTCTCAAAAGAGATCTTTAGGATTTTTTATAAATTGCTTTCAAATGTGGCATGATTTTTTTGCAATCCTCACACAACAAATTTTTAAAGCCGTACAAAATGGGGAGCAAAAAAAGCCCAGGCTACCTCACTGCAATAAAGTGCTTTTTTTTCCATAAAATACTATGGGATTTCAAAGAAAACAAGTTTTTTGGGTAGATTTACGCCAGAAAAAGTATCAGCACAAAACAAAAAAAAAGGCTGATGTGTTTATTTCCCCCCAGCTTAACGGGAAGGGCTTCCCTATATCAAATATGGGGGGCATTTATGAAAAAATGCAGCCCCCGCAAAACCAAATAACAATCCCCCTTTATTTTATAGAGACTATAGAAAGAAAGGGATCCGATTGGTTGCAATGGGCAACAAGGAAAGTCTTACACCTAGACAGTTTCATACTTGTGGCACTTATATATTTTTAATAAATTTTGTTATTTTAAACGGTTGTCCTATTTTAATGTGCAGTATGCAGTTTTAAAAAATGAAGGGGAAAAAAGACACACAATACTAAACCCTTTTACTTTTTTTCCCGTGATGCAATGCCGGGTTTTTCCCGCTTTTTCCCTTTTCTCATGACTTGGCTGAACGAAAATCCCCCCGAGCCTGTGATTTGGGTGCAACATTACGTACACTCCTGATGTCAACAAGTGGCGTTTGGCAGTTTCACTTAATTGCTGCAGCTTAAGTTTCCTTGGCCATGAAAAAGACGTGAAAACTGGTGAAGAGCAACCAGCAAATGCATAGCTGAAGTGAAGTATTGTTTTTATTTTTTCTTCCGTCTCCTTAGTGAGGTAAACAGGTGTCAGTTTGGGCTCTTTTTTTTAATTATTAATTAAAGGGGTTGCTGACTACTTGATTTATTTCCTAGTCCCGTTTTTGGTTTCATTTTAATTCAGGGGGGTTTTTCTGGGTTTCCCCCTAGGTCAGTTGAAAAGGTCGTACTATGCAAACCAGTGCTACAGCCCCATAAGGAAGATCAAACAAGTTGTAATATAGCGACCTGAGGAGTGATGAGTCATAAAAAGTAGATATTTAGAATAGGGAGGACACTGGTACGGAATATATGGTAAAATGACTTGTTTTTTTAAATTTCAATAAAAAGAAAACCCCTTTTAGTGAGAAACCCCAAT
>JAODAL010033440.1:0-45561 GCA_025379985.1 Phyllomedusa bahiana
ACCTGTATGGAGGCATGTCTAGGTGGGCACTGTAGGGCTGACATATTAGATGGGTGCGTATGGCGGGCATTCTATGGGGGCCCATGTCTTGGTGGGTACTGTATATGGCTGGCACTGTCTTGGTGGGCACTGTTTGGCAGGCACTGTCTATGGGGGCACTGTATATGGGGGCATGTCATGGGGGGCCCCACTGTAGGGCAGGCACTTCTTGGTGGGCACTGTATTGGCGGGAAATGTTATGGTGGGCATGTATGGTTAACTATTTGATGGGTCTGTACGGAGCATTGTCTATGGTGGGTATGTATAGGCGGGCATGTCTATGGTGGGCATGTATGGCTGACCTATTATGATGGGTGCTTAGGGGCAGGCACTGTCTTGGTGGGTTTGTTTTGGGTGGGCACTGTTATGGTGGGCATGTTGGTGGGCACTGTTATGGGGGCACTTTTCTTGGGGGCAGTAGGGCTGAATATTATGATGGGTGCTGTATGGCAGGCACTGTCTATGGTGGGTACTGTATATGGTGGGCACTGTATATGGTGGGCACTGTATGGTGGGTACTGTATATGGCGGGCACTGTCTATGGTGGGCACTGTATGGCTGACACTATTATGATGGGTGCTGTATGGCGGGCACTGTCTATGGTGGGTACTGTATATGGTGGGCACTGTATGGTGGGCACTGTCTATGGCGGGCACTGTCTATGGTGGGCACTGTCTATGGTGGGTACTGTATATGGCGGGCACTGTCTATGGTGGGCACTGTATGGCAGGCACTGTCTATGGTGGGCACTGTATATGGCGGGCACTGTCTATGGTGGGTACTGTATATGGCGGTCACTGTATGTTGTGGGCACTGTCTATGGTGGGCACTGGTCATATGGTGCGATGGCACGGTGTCTATGGTGGGACTGTATGGCATGGCACTGTCTATGGTGGGCACGTGTATGGGGGCACTGTCATATGGTGGGCACTGTCTATGGTGGGCACTGTATGGTTGGCTCTGTCTATGGTGGGCACTGTATATGGCGGGCACTGTCTATGGTGGATACTGTATATGGCGGGCACTGTCTATGGTGGGCACTGTCTATGGTGGGCACTGTATATGGCGGGCACTGTCTATGGTGGGCACTGTATGGCAGGCACTGTATATGGTGGGCACTGTATATGGCGGGCACTTTCTATGGTGGGCACTGTATATGGCTGACACTATTATGGTGGGCACTGTATGGCAGGCACTGTCTATGGTGGGCACTGTATATGGCGGGCACTGTCTATGGTGGGCACTGTCTATGGTGGGCACTGTATGGCAGACACTGTACATGGCGGGCACTATAGGGCTGTATATACTATTTTAAACAACCTAAATGAACAATCCAGTAAAGAGCGTTTCTGTATTATCTCTGGATTTCTTCTTCATGGAGTCTTTATTTCTGACACAATCAAGGCAGGTCCACGAGATTCACCATAAAGATGTCTGATAGGTTCCAGACTCCAGAGAAGAGGAGATGATGGAGAGGCGGCCATGTCCCTGTACACTGTTCTCTCTGTAGTTGTCACCAAAGCTATATTGAAATCAGGCGCCTCAGATCTCCTTCATTGAATGGCACCCCCCCCCACACTCCCCCGCCCACCCCCCCATACTCCATCGGTTCCTAAAGTGGAAGACTTCTCAGGCATTCTAGGTGTTTATAGAGTGGGAATACCCCTCTAAGGTTTACTGCGACCCCTGGAGAGGTAGAGTGTGACAATGTGGCCCTTGGAGTAGAGCAGTGGTCTGCAAAGTGCATCTCCCCAGCTGTTGGGAAACTACAACTCCCATCATGCCCACTGATATAGATTATATAAATGCATGATGGGCGTTGTAGTTTCCCAACAGCTGGAGAGACGCACTTTGCAGACCACTGCTCTACTCCAAGGGCCACATTGTCACACTCTACCTCTCCAGGGGTCACAGTAAACCTTAGCCAAATGAGACCTTTATGGCACTTCAGTTATGCTTTTATATACTCTAAATATAGTCCCATCATGTATTTATATAATCTATATCAGTGGGCATGATGGGAGTTGTAGTTTCCCAGCAGCTGGAGAGTCGCACTTTGCAGACCTCTGGAGTAGAGGATGTTGTGTGGCTCTAGTAGGATAGCATATAGTGAAAAATTTTTAAAAAGTCATGGAAAAAATCCTCACGCCCCGCACCCTGGGCTTTGTGAAGTGTCTGGACGGCCTTTATTACACACAATGATAACGGTCATGGTTTAGCCCTACGTGTGATGGTGGTTTGTGCTGAATTGGCACTTTTGGATATATTTTCTTAGTCTCCTCTTGACAACCAGCAGGAACCATCAGAACGTGACCCTGTAGATGAGGCGCACGCCCCATGACTGTACGTGTGGACTATAGAAGGAGCATGGAGCGCGGTTCTTCCAGGTCACTCTACTTCTTCAGGACAGAGCTCAGGCGCTCCAGGGTTGCCCGCAGGACTCTGGTCTCTTCTTGGACCTGCTCGGTGGCCTGTTGGACGACTCTCGCAGAACGATCTTCTCGCCCCAGTTCTTTAATCCTTTCCTCGGCGGCCATCAGGCAATAGTAGAGAAAGTCCACGATCGTGCCGTCCGTTTCGGGCTTCTGGTGGTGGTTTTCACGAGTGTAGTTTTCCAATGAGAAGAAGCGAGATACCTGAAAGGTTCGGAATCTGTTGATGAGGTCTTCAGGGTTTCCCGGAGGGGGGAGTGCCCTGAGCACCCCGTTTGGGGGGGGAAATTTGCAAAGGGCAAATAAGAAGCTCAGAGTGGACTCAATTATATCCCCGGTGGGATCCCGGGCCTCACGGAGGGGAGGGCACAGAGGCCATGGGAGGTTCTGAATGGATCATGTGACAGGGTTTGAATGGATTTATGGACGAGGTTCTGTATGGATCATGCGGGCAGAGGTTTTTGAATTTGGGTTCATTTCGGGCAGAGGTTCTGAAAGGAACGGGGCGAAAAGAGGTTTTGAAGGATCATGCGAAAAGAGGTTCTGAATGGAACAGGACAGAGGGTTATGAATGAAAAATGCGACAGAGGTTTTGGGAAAGGAACGTGCGACAGAGGTTCTGAAGGATCAAAGCAAAGAGGTTCGAATGGATTTATGCGACGAGGTTCTGAATGGAAGTGCGACGAGGTTCGAATGGATTGGACAAGGTTTGAAAGGAACGTGCGAAAAGGGTTTTTTGAATGGATCATGCGGGCAGAGGTTTTGAATGGAACGTGCGGGGGCAGAGGTTTTTTGAATGGAACATGCGCAGAGGTTTGAATGGATCATGTGGGCAGAGGTTCTGAAGGATCAGTGACAGAGGTTTTTGAATGAAAAATGTGACAGAGGTTTTTGAATGGAACGTGCGACAGAGGTTCTGAATTTGGAAAATGCGACAAGGGTTTTGAATGGAACGTTTCGACAGGGGGTTCTGAATGGATCATGCGACAAAAGGTCTGAATGGGAAAAGTGCGGGCAGAGGTTCTGAATGGATTTATGCGACGAGGTTTGAATTTGGGAAAGTGCGACAGGGGGTTCTGGGGAAAGGAACATGCGACAGAGGTTTTGAAAGGTCATGTTTAAAGGTTCTGAATGGTTTTGTGCAGAGGTTCTGAATGTAACATGTGACAAAAGGTTTGAATGGAAAGTGCGACAGAGGTTCTGGGGAAGGGGTCGTGCGACAGAGGTTCTGAAATGGATCATGGGCAGAGGTTCTGAATGGAACATGCACAAAAAGGTTCTGAATGGATCGTGCGGGCGAGGTTCTGCAGAACGTGCGGGCGGGTTCTTTAATGGAAAAATGCGACAGAGGTTTTGAATGGATCATGTGACCCGAGGTTCTTAAAGGAAGTGCGAAAGGGGTTTTGAATTTGGGTCATGTGACAGTGGGTTTTGAATGGAACGTGGACGAGGTTTTTGAAAAGGGGAAAATGCGGGCAGAGGTTCTGAAAGGATCGTCGACAGAGGGTTTTGAAAGGATCGTGCGACAGAGGTTTTTGAAAAGAAACATGCGGCAGAGATTCTGAAGGAAAGTGCGGGAAAAAGGTTTTTGAAGGATCGTGGACAGAGGTTCTGAATTTGGGAAAGTGCGACAGAGGTTTGAATTTGGAAACGTTTGACAGAAAGGGTTTTGAACGGATCGTGCGACAGAGGTTCTGAATGGATCGTGCGACAGAGGTTCTGAATGAAACATGCGACAGAGATTCTGAACGGAACGTGCGACAGAGGTTCTGAAGGGATCGTGCGACAGAGGTTCTGAATGGAACGTGCGACAGAGGTTTGAATTTGGTTTGTTCGACAGGGTTCCGAGCGGACCGGGCGGAAAAGAAAGGGTTTTGAAAGGAACATGTGAAAAGAGGGTTTTGAACGGAAAGTGCGACAGGGTTTGAATGGAACGTTTCGACAGAGGTTTTTGAATGGAAATGCGACAGGGTTCTGAGGAACGTGCGACAAAAGGGTTTGAATGGAAAAATGTGACAGAGGTTCTGAATGGATCATGCGACAGAGGTTCTGAATGGAACGTGCGACAGAGGTTCTGAATGGATCATGTGACAGAGGTTCTGAATGGATCATGCGACAGAGGTTCTGAATGGAACGTGCGACAGAGGTTCTGAATGGAACGTGCGACAGAGGTTCTGAATGTAATGCGAAAAGAGGTTCTGATGTATGGACAGAGGTTCTGAATGGAACGTGCGACAGAGGTTCTGAATGGAACGTGCGACAGAGGTTCTGAATGGATCATGTGACAGAGGTTCTGAATGGATCGTGCGACAGAGGTTCTGAATGGAACGTGCGACAGAGGTTCTGAATGGATCATGTGACAGAGGTTCTGAATGGATCATGCGACAGAGTTCTTTAACGATCGTGGACAGAGGTTCTGAATGTAAAATGCGACAGAGGTTCTGAATGGAACATGCGACAGAGGTTCTGAATGGATCGTGCGACAGAGGTTCTGAATGGATCATGTGACAGAGGTTCTGAATGGAACATGCGACAGAGGTTCTGAATGGATCATGTGACAGAGGTTCTGAATGGATCATGCGACAGAGGTTCTGAATGGATCATGCGACAGAGGTTCTGAATGGATCGTGCGACAGAGGTTCTGAAGGTTCATGGTCGACAGAGGTTCTGAATTGTTCTTGTGACAGAGGTTCTGAACAGAACGTGCGACAGAGGTTCTGAATGGAACATGCGACAGAGGTTCTGAATGGATCATGCAACAGAGGTTCTGAATGGATCGTGCGACAGAGGTTTGAATGGGATCGTGCGACAGAGGGTCTGAATGGATCATGCGACAGAGGTTCTGAATGGATCATGCGACAGAGGTTCTGAACGGAACGTGCGACAGAGGTTCTGAATGGATCATGCGACAGAGGTTCTGAATGGATCATGCGACAGAGGTTCTGAATGGATCATGCGACAGAGGTTCTGAATGGATCATGCGACAGAGGTTCTGAATGGATCGTGCGACAGAGGTTCTGAATGGATCATGCGACAGAGGTTCTGAATGGAACATGCGACAGAGGTTCTGAATGTAACGTGCGACAGAGGTTTGGAAGGATTGTGACAGAGGTTCTGATGGATCATGCGAAGATCAAGTGGACAGAAGTTCTGAACAGAACATGCGACAGAGGTTCTGAATGGAACATGTGACAGAGGTTCTGAACGGAACGTGCGACAGAGGTTCTGAAAGGAACATGTGACAGAGGTTCTGAATGGATCGTGCGACAGAGGTTCTGAATGGATCGTGGCGGGGTTACAGAGGTTTTTGAAAGGAACGTGCGACAGAGGTTTATCTGGGAAATTTTGGAAACATGGACAGAGGTTTGAATGGATCATGTGACAGAGGTCTGATGATGGAATTTCCGTGCGACAGGGTTTGAAGTAACATGCGACAGAGGTTCTGAATGGATCATGTGACAGAGGTTCTGAATGGATCATGCGACAGAGGTTCTGAATGGAACGTGCAACACAGGTTCTGAATGGATCGTGCGACAGATGTTCTGAATGGTAACGTGAGACAGAGGTTTTTGAGAATGGAGATTTATGTGACAGAGGTTCTGAAATTTGGGAAAAGCTGAAAACGAGAGGTTCTGAATGGATCAGCGAGGGGCGACCCGAGGTTCTGAATGGAACATGTGACAGAGGTTCTGAAACGGAGTCGGTGGCGAAAAGAGGTTCTGAATGGATCGTGGGCAGAGGGTTTTGAATGGGAACGGGGCGAATCCCGAGGTTTTGAATGGATCATTTATGGCGGGCAGAGGTTCTGAAAGGAGTACGTTTTCGACAGAGGTTTTTTGTCTTTTAATGGATCATGGACAGAGGTTCTGAAAAGGGCGTGCGACAGAGTTCTGAATTGGATTCAATGCCGACAGAGGTTCTATGGATCATTGGGATTTGTTTCACAGAGGTTCTGAATGGATCATGCGACAGAGGTTCTGAATGGAACATGTGACAAGGTTAAAGGTTTTCTGAAAGGATCATGTGACCAAGAAGGGGGTTTTTTAATGGATCATGGACAGAGGTTCTGAATGGATCCAATTGTGGAACAAGAGGTTTTGAACTGGATTCGAAAGGTTGACGAGGTTTATCTGAATGGGAAACATGCGCCAGAGGTTTATGGCTGGGAAAGGGATACAATGTGACAGAGGTTTTGAATGGGATCATGTGACAAGGGGGTTTTGGGAAAGGACCATTTGATGACAGAGTTCTGAATGGATCGATTTTTGGGCCAGAGGTTCTGAATGGATCATTGCGGGGGGAAACAGGAAAAGGGTTCTGAAAATTTGGGGGTTTTTAAAAAGCGGGCAGAGGTTCGTTGATCTTGGGAAGTGGGATGACGTGCGACAGAGGTTCTGAATGAAAAATGTGATGGAGGTTCTGAAGGGAAACATGCAATCGAGGTTATGAACAGAACATGCAACAGAATAAACAGAACATGCGATAGAATGAAAAGAACATGCGAGAGGATGGACAGAACATGCAACAGAGGTTCTGAACGGATCATGTGATGGAGGTCCTGAACGGAAAATTAGACAGAAAAAAACAGAACATGAGACAGGATGAACAGGACATGCGACAGGATGAACAGGACATGCGACAGGATGAACAGAACATGAGACAGGATGAACAGGACATGCGACAGGATGAACAGGACATGCGACAGGATGACCAGGACCTGCGACAGGATGAACAGGACATGCGACAGGATGAACAGGACATGCGACAGGATGAACAGGACATGTGATAGAATGAACTAAACATGAAATGGAGGTTCTGAACAGGACCTCCCACATAAATATGAACAAAGCCGAACCCAAAAGTTTATTGGACCCATCACCATTACCATTACTCATTACTGTGAGCGAAGGTGAGAGAGAGCGGAGGGGGCAGGGGAGAAAGAATGACAGTAGTTTCCCAGTGATGACCCTATCAAAAAAATTTCACATAAGCAATATGCGACTATTAAATGGATTTTTTTAATATGATTTTTAAAACCCTCAGGGGGAAGTTGAGAAAAGGAAAAAGGGGGGAGCTGTTTTGGGGGGGGGCCCCCGGGTGACAGAAGAATGTTTTCCTATGAGCTCATATGGCTGACAGTGGTCATACCAGGCAGCTACTTCCTGTCCCAGAAGGAAAGAAGAAATCCAGAGCAGAAATCCCACCCTCAGTGCCCAACATGCAAAGATCATCAAGTAACCAAAGCGCAAACAGGTTCTATATCTATATAAGCGGAGTTCTGAAGAGCAAATATTCCCCGCTTGACGGATTGGGGTGGGGGACTAGTCCTGTGTTTTTGCGACAGCCATATTTCATGTCCCCATCTAATAAGCAGCATAGCTAAAAACCACCCCCATACGGGGCTTTCCTTGCTGCTGTAAGCTTTTTCAAGTAAACTTTTAATTTCGTTTTCATCACTGCTATACAAGTTGGCTCGGCAGCTGAAATAAAAAGCTTTTATTTAGAAAAAATTTAAAAAAAAAAACTAAAAAAAAAACTTTTTTACATGAGAGAGGAATGATAAGTCTCACAGTGAAGGGTGTCCGAGAGGGGCAAGCAAATGCCCAGGGTGGGGCCGGAGTGCAGTCAGGGCCCATACTGATGATGACCACCCATTGACTTCATATGTCCAGGCGGTTGGCATCTATTACTAATTGTGCAGCTGTAGGTGGGAAGAGCTGGCTGTCAGGTGCAGCCGGGCTCTCCAGGGTGAAGGCAGGGACAATTTAATTCTAACCCTGCCTTCTCAATTGTCCTATATGGCGGTCAATGAGCGCTATGTACAATTAGAATGTTGGGGCCCCCCTGTTTTTATCGCGGGGGTCAGTAATGCAGGGGCTGCTGGGGGCTTATCTGATTCAATCAGCCTGCGTCATTGATCCACGGGGCTCGGTTTAAATGCAGGAGCGGGGTCTTTACTACAGATCAGCTCGCAGTCATGTGATCATGGGGCCCCCGTAACTGCAGGGCTGCGGGTCTTTTCGATACGATCAGCTCTGCAGTCATGGGGATCCCGGGGGTGGGAGCTTGGGGTTTATCGATAAGATCACCTGCATCATTTTGATCTCCGGGGCCGGTAACGCAGGAGCTGCGGGTCTTTCAGATAAGTTTTTCCTTTCAGTCATGGTTACCAGGCCGGTAACTGCAGGGTCTGGGTCTTATCAGATCGATGTCTGCAGTATGTGATACCGGGGGGTCGGGAACTGCAGGAGCTGCTGGTTTATAATACAGATCACTCTGCCCGTAAGTGATCACCCGGGCTCGGTAAGCAGGAGTGCTGGGTTTATAGATCAGATCAGCTCTGCAGTCATGTGATTCCCGGGGCTTTCGGTAAATGTAGGACTGCTGGGGCTTTTCAGTACAGATCAGCTCGAGTCATGTGATCACCGGGGCTGGTATGAGGAGTTGGGGTCTTATCAGATACAGACAGCTTGCAGCCAATTGGTACCGGGGCTCCCGGTTCAGGGGACTTTGGGGTCTTATCAGATCAGATCAGCTCTGAGTCATGTGATCACCGGGGCTCAGTAAAGCAGGTTGCGGGTCTTATCGATACAAAACAGCTCGGTCATGTGATCCCGGGGCCGGGAACTGCAGGAGTGCTGGGTTTTTTCAGATAAATAGCTCTGCAGTTGTGATTCCGGGCTCGGTAACTGTGGAAACTGGGGTCTTATCAGATACGTCAGTCTGAGTTATGTGATCTCCCGGGGCTCGGTTAAGAGGAGCTGGGGTTTTTTTCAGCTACAGTCACTCTGCAGTCATGTGTCACCGGGGCTCGGTACCTGCAGGAGTGCTTTGGGTTTATCAGATAAAAAGCTCGCAGTATGTGATCACCGGGGGGGGTACTTTCAGGATGCGGGTCTTATCAGATAAAATCACTCTGCGTCTGTGTCACCGGGGCCAGTAAATGCAGGTGCGCTGGGGTCCTTATCAGATACAGATCACTTGCAGTCATGTGATCCACGGAGCTCGGTAAAAGAGGGCTTCTGGGTCTTATCAATAAGATCAGCTTGCAGTCATTTGTTCCGGGCTTGGTAAATGAAGGAGCGCTGGGTCTTATCAAATTACAGATCACTCTGCAGTCATGTGATCCCTGGAGCTCGGTAACTGCGGAGCTGCTGGGTCTTATCGATACAGATCAGACTGCAGTCATGTTCACCGGGGCTCAAACGCAGGAGCTGCTGGGCTTATCAGATAAGATCGCTCTGCAGTCATGTGATCATGGGGTTGGTAACTGAAGGGCGGGTCTTATTATACAGATCCTCTGCAGATTGACACAGGGGGTCGGGGAAATGCAGGGGGTGCGGGCTTTCGTTTCAGATAGCTCTAAGTCATGTGACAAGGGGTCAGTAATGCAGGAACGTGGGTCTTATCAGATACAGATCGCGTTCAGTCATGTGATCACCGGGGGCCTTGGGAAACTGCAGGGCTGTGGGTTTTTGATAAATCATTGCAGTCATGTGATTCCGGGGGGCGGTAACTGCCAGAGCTGCTGGGTTTATCTGTAAGATCAGCCTGCAGTCATGTGTCACCGGGGCTTTTAAAATGCAGGAGGGTGCCGGGTCTTTTTCAGATACAGTAACTCTGCGTCAGTGGCACCCTCGGGTTTAAAATGAGGAGCTGCTGGGTCTTATCAGAACAATCCTCTGCAGTATGGGTCCCCCTGGGGGCCGGTACTGCAGGGGGCTGCTGGGTTTTCAATACAGATCAGCGCGCAGTCATGTGACACCGGGGCTGGTAAAATGAGAAACTGCCCGGTCTTATCAGATACAGATCAGCTCTGCTTCATTATCACATTTTAAAATAGGGGCTCCCATCTTTCCCAAATTTCAATCACTTTCTCTTTTATGTTTCCCGGGGGGGGGTACTCAAACTCTGGGTCTTTTCAATACATTTACTAATTTCAATCACCCCCTCCCTAAATGAGGAGCCCCTTTTTACAATTTCCAGATCAGTCTGCAGTTTTTTATCACCGGGGGGCCTAACCCCAAGTTCTGGGTCTATAATACAATCGCTTTTCAGTTGTGTTCCCTTCATAAACTGCAAAGCTGTGGGTTTAAAAAGTCGAAATTTTTCTCCCTGTATTTACCGGGGCTTTAAACCCGGGGCTCTTTTACAGATACCCAAATGCTCAGATTATCACCGGGGTCCCCGGTAAAAACAGGAGCTGCGGGTTTACAGATACGATCACTCTGCGATTGTACAGGGGCCCCCCCGTAACTCGGACTGCTGGGTCTTATAGATACAGATCAGCCTGCAGTTGTTTAATCACAGGGGCCAGTAATGGGAAAATGTGGGTTTATCAGAACAGATCACTCCAGTCATTGATCACCGGGGCCGGTAACTGCAGGAGCTGCTGGTCTTTAGATAAAAAAGTTACAATGTGATCTGGCCTGGTACCGCAAAAGTGTGGGGGTTTTTCAGATACAGATCAGCGCTGCAGTCATTGATCACGGGGTGGGTAACTGAGGGCTGCTGGGGCTTTCCAAAAACAGATACTTGCTATGTGATCAACGGGGTTGGGAAAATGCAGGAGCTGCTGGGTTTTATCAATTCAGATAGCTCTGCTTTTTTGTGATCACAGGGGCCATAACTGCAGGAAAAGTGGGTTTTTCAGATCAGTTGCGCTGCAGTCATGGATCACCGGGGCTGTAACTGCGGGGGTTTTGGGTCTTATTAAAATAAAATCACCACAGCATTGATGCGGGCCCGGTAACTGAAAGGTGTGGGCCTTATCAGTACAGTCAAGCTGCAGTCATGTGGATCACCGGGGTCATAACGCGGGCTGTGGGTCTTATCAGATACAGATCCTTGCAGTCATGTGATCAAACGGGGTTGGTAAAAGGGAGCTGCTGGGTCTTATCAGATACAAACAGCTCTGCAGCATGTGATCCCGGGGCTTGGAACTGCAGGAGCTGCTGTGTCTTATCAAAAACAGATAGCTCTGAGTAAGTGATCACAGGGCTCGTCACAGGAGTGCTGATTTTCAGATACAGATCAACTCTGCAGTCATGTTATCACCAGGGCTCTGGAACTGCAGGAGCTGCTGGGTCTTATCAGATACAGATCAGCTCTGTGGTCAGTGCTGGGGGTTGTATTTCCCCTGTAACTGAGGCTCATATATATGCTGCAGGAAAAATTAGAAAAACAAATATTAAATAAAAGCCCTCAGAGGTCTTTTTCTCTCCTAATGGGGACACAATGTATAAAATAAATAAAAAAAATTATAATATACGACCTAACAGCCCAAACCATAATCAAAAATGTTCTTCTGATTAAAGCATATCTTATTCCCTTTCCTTTTAACGAAACAACGGAACAGGAACTGTGGCCTTCTCTTCTTTGCTCCTTTCAGCGATCACTGTCTGGAAGCTCCTATGATTGATATTCCGGGCCAGGTGACCTCCCCCCCTTCTCGAAGATGTCCTTATGGAAAAACACCCGGGTGTGGTCAGAGGGGTGAGGACCACATTTCGGCACCCATCTGCATAACATCAGGTTAAGGGGGGCATGTGAACTTACCCTTAGGATGCGTCTAGCTGGCCAGAGTGTATTCTCACGGTCCAGCCTCCTATCACTTTTGTTTTCGGAATACGTCGGGTTTTCATACTACTCATTGAGTGCTATGATTTTACCGTATTTGAAGGAAGTACGTTGGGCATCTTGCATCACAATGAGGGTATGTTCACATGGTGTATTGCGGCGCATATAGTACAAGCCGCAATACGCCGGGTGTTTTAGAAGCATGCGCTGATCAGTGCATAATTACAAAGCACGGGGGGCCCTTAGACATGCATTGTCAGCAGTGTTTATTCGCCGCGAACAACTGACATGTCAATTCTCCCCTCGCACGTACAATACGATCGTATTGTACGTGCGGGGAGACGACGCAAAATCCATAGCTCTCTATGAAAGCTATGGATTATCGTAATTGCGGCACGCATTTCGCCGCATAGAAAGTGCAATACGCAGAGAAATGCGTGGCCAAATAAGCCATGTGAACATACCCTTAGATGCCGAAGTAGGGCGAATGCGCTGTTTTTGGAAAAAATTACCTTAGATGCGCAAGTAGGGCGAATGCGCTGTGTGAACACACCCCTTAGATGCCGAAGTAGGGCGAATGCGCTGTGTGAACACACCCTTAGATGCCGAAGTAGGGCGAATGCGCTGTGTGAACACACCCTTAGATGCCGAAGTAGGGCGAATGCGCTGTGTGAACACACCCTTAGATGCCGAAGTAGGGCGAATGTGCTGTGTGAACACACCCTTAGATGCCGAAGTAGGGCGAATGCGCTGTGTGAACACACCCTTAGATGCCGAGTAGGGCGAATGCGCTGTGTGAACATACCCTTAGATGCCGAAGTAGGGCGAATGCGCTGTGTGAACACACCCTTAGATGCCGAAGTAGGGCGAATGTGCTGTGTGAACACACCCTTAGATGCCGTAGTAGGGCGCATGAGCTGTGTGATCACACCCTTAGATGCCGAAGTAGGGCGAATGCGCTGTGTGAACACACCCTTAGATGCCGAAGTAGGGCGAATGCGCTGTGTGAACACACCCTTAGATGCCGAAGTAGGGCGAATGTGCTGTGTGAACACAAACCCTTAGGATGCCGAAGTAGGGCGAATGGCGCTGTGTGAACACACCCTTAATGCCGAAGTAGGGCGAATGCGCTGTGGAAACCCCTTAGATGCCCAATAGGGGCATTTCGCTGTGTGAACACCCCTTAGATGCCGGGAGGGGGGAATTTTCTGGTTTTAACAACCCTTGAGCCCAATTGGGCGAATGCGCTTTGTGAACCACCTTTGAGCCGAAGTAGGCGAATTTTGGGTGTGTGAAAAACAAAACCCTTTGATGCCGAAAAAAAAGGGCGAATGCGCCCCGGTGAACACACCCTTAGATGCCCAAGTAGGGGGAATGCGCTGTGTGAACACACCCCCTTTGGGTGCCGAAGTAGGGCGAATTGTGCTGTGGGGAAAAAACACCCCCTTTGATGCCGAAGTAGGGCGAATGCGCTGTGTAACACACCCTTAGTTTTCCCAAATAGGGCGAAGTTTTTGTTTTGTGAACACACCTTTGGGTGCCGAAGTAGGGCAAATGGCTGTGGGGAACACACCCTTAAAAATGGGCCCAAGGGAGGGGGAAAAGCGCTGTGGGGAACATACCCTTAGATGCCCCAAGGTTTTTTGTGGGGGGCGAATTTTGCGCTTGGGGGTGAAACACCCTTTGATTCCGAAGGGAGGGGGGAATGCGCTGTGTAAAAAACCCTTAGATTTCCCAATAGGGCGGGGAAAGCGCTTTTTTGAACACACCCTTAGATTTCCGAAAATAGGGCGGGAATTTCGCTTTTTTTTGAACACCCCCCCTTAGATGCCCAAGTAGGGCGAATTTTCGCTGTTTTGAAACAAAACCCTTAGATGCCGAAAGTAGGCGAATGTCCCCGTGTGAACACAAAACCCCTTTGATTCCGAAAAAAGGGCGAATTTTCGCTGTTTTTAAACACCCCTTTTTTTTCTTTTTATAATGGGGCCCCATGTTTTTTTTTTACCTGATTGGGCCCCCCCATAGCGGTCCGCTTCCACTATTTACTTCCCATAGCTTTCAACCCCCCCTGTCCATCCCAAAAAGCCAAGAGCTGACCTTTTTATTGGGGGGAAAACTCAAATTTAAACTGGGCGCTGGGAAATCCAGCAGCTTTCCCCCGCAATTTGGTGGCCCGGGGCCGCGGTTGTCCGTTTAGCCCCCAAAGGGTTTGGGGGTTTTTAGGGGGGTAATTTGGCGGCCTTTCGGTTGGGTTCCCGGGTCCTCCCTCGCTGGGGGCAGAGAAGGCCGTGTTCTGGTATCTGCCGCCGTTCGTTATTACACACAGGCTGGAGTTGATCAAGGGGTTGGAATTCCCTGGGCCCCAGCAGCCCCCGGGAACAACTGCAAAAGGGCGAACCCCCCGGGGCCCCCTTTTCTATGCCCTCAAAAAAGAAAACCCGGGGGGTAGTCAGTGATCACCTGGGGCTTTTATACCCCGGGAAAAAAACCCCCCCCAAAATTTTTAAAGAGGAGGGGGAAGGGGACAGCTTTCCCTTATTGGGGGGCCCCCAAACATGAAAAATGAAAAGGGGCAAGAAGGGAGAACCAAACCCGGGGGCCCACAGCCACAGACTTATTTTAAAACCCCTTAAAAGGGCCCCGGGTTATGAAAAACCCGTTTTGGGGTGAGCTGCTTTTTACACAGCGCAGTTTTTTTGGTTTTCAAAGGTTTTTTGCCCGCGTCCCCAATTTTAAACCCCCCTTTATTAAACAGCAAACTTCTCTCAATTGTCCCAAATTGGTTTTAGAAAAATGTTTCAAATCGTAATCAAACCCCCGTGTGTGACATCTTTTGGATAAAATAATTGATGGTTTTACCCTTTTAAAAAAAGATTAGAGAATGAAAAAAGGAAGTTGTGGCAAAAAAGGCGGGTTTTTTTTAAATTGGGAAAGGGACTTAAAACGCACCCAAAACTGCGCTGTGTGAAAAAGGGGGGTTAAAAACTTTTTTTTTGTTGTCCATAGCAAACCCCAAATTTAGGGTCACAAAACCAAACAGAAACCCAAACCCAAATGGGCCCTTTTGCCCAATCCCGAGCCAATTGCAACCAAACATGCCCAAAAAAGGGAACCCAAACAGAGGCCCCTTTTTAACCAATCAGAGCCCAAGCAAAAAAATAAAAAGCTCAAAAGAAAAACCAAAATCAAGGGTCATTTTTTTAACCAAAACGATTTTTTTCCCCTAGCAAACCCCAAACAATGCCCAAGGAAAACCAATCAGAGCAATGGAAAAAAAAATTTAAAAAAAAGGGGGGGAAACCAAACCCCGGGGCCCCAGCCACAGACTTATTTAACCCCCTTAGAGCCCCGGGTTTTGAAACCCGTCTGGGGTGGTGGGGGGGGGGGGGGGGGGGGGGGGGGGGGGGGGGGGGGGGGGGGGGGGGGGGGGGGGGGGGGGGGGGGGGGGGGGGGGGGGGGTTTTTTTTTTTTTTTTTTTTTTTTTTTTTTTTTTTTTTTTTTTTTTTTTTTTTTTTTTTTTTTTTTTTTTTTTTTTTTTTTTTTTTTTTTTTTTTTTTTTTTTTTCCCTAAGCCCAAGCCCCAAATCGTGCCCCTTTAGCACCCAATAAAGCCCATAGCAAACAAACTTCCATTGCAAATTTTCAAAAGTGCAATCGGAACAGAGCCCTTTAAGCAACCAAGCCCATCAAACAAATTAGAGGTAAAGAACCTCAATAAAAAGGCTTTTAATAGGGAACCAAAGCGGCCACACAAAATCAGGAAAAGGCCCATCGGCAAACCAATCGAGCCATAGCAACCAATCAGGCCCATAGAACCAAACAGAGCCCATAGCAACCAATCAGTGCTCATAGCACCAAACCCAAACAGGCTTTCCCTAGGAACCAATCAGAGCACAGGAACCAATCAGGCCCATAGCAACCAATCAGGCTCCCAACCCAACCAATCAGGCTCATAACCCAACCAATAAGCCTAAGCAACCAAATCAAGCCCATGGCAACCAATCAGGCCCATAGCAACCAATCAGAGCCATAGAAACCAGAGCCCCATAGCAAAACCCAAACAGAGCTCACAGCAACCAATCAATCAGAGCTCATAGCAACCAATCAGAGCCCAAGCAAAACCAATCAGGCCCATAGCAACCAATCAGGGCCATAGGCAACCAAAAGTGCCCATACAACAGAGCCCATAGCAACCAATCAGAGCCCATAGCGACCAATCAATCAGAGCTTATAGCAACCAATCAGAGCTCACAGCAACCAATCAGAGCCCATAGCAACCAATCTGTGCCCATAGCAACCAATCACGGCCCATAAACCAATAGAGCCCAAAAACCCCAACAAGCCCCTCAAAGCAACCAATCAAAACCAAGCAACCAATCAGGCCAAAGCAACCAATCAGAGCCAAGCAACCAATCAGAGCCCATACCCAACAACAGAGCCCATAGCAACCAATCAGTCCCATAAACCAATCAGAGCCATACAAACCAATCAGAGCCCAAGGACAACCAATCAGAGCTTAAGCAACCAATCAAGAGGCTCACCAGCAACCAATCCCAAGCCCATAGCAACCAATCAAGGGCCCATAGCAAACAATCAGCGCATAAGCAACCAAGAGCCCCACAGCAACCAATCAAGCCCATTGCAACCAATCAGGCCCCATAGCAACCATCAGGCCCATAGCAACCAATCAGAGCCCATAGCAACAATCAGAGCTCAACAACCCAGACCCATAGCAATCAGATTCAACAATATGTCCCTTGAACCAATCAGAGCTCATAACAACCAATCAGAGCCCAGAGCAACCAATCGGAGCTCGTAGCAACCAATCAGAGCGCATAGCAACCAGAGCCCATATCAACCAATCAGAGCCCTAGCAAAACCAATCAAGCCCATACAACCAGAGCCATAGCAAACCCAGAGCCCCTAGCAACCAATCAGAGCCCATAAACAACCAAAGGCCCATAGCCAAACCCAATCAGGCCCATAGCAACCAATCAGAGCTCAAAAAATCAGAGTAAACAACCCAAACAGAGCCATAGCAAACCAATCAGAGTCCAAGCAACCAATCAGGCCATAGGCCCAAAAATCAGAGCCCATAGCAAAACCAATCAGTGCCATTAGCGACACCACAATCAGAGCTCATAGCAACCAATCAGAGCCCAGAGCAACCAATCAGAGCTCATAACAACCAATCAAGAGCCCATAGCAACCAATCAGAGCTCATAACAACCAATCAAAGCCCATAGCAACCAATCAGAGCCCATAGCAAGCTCAGCTTTCATTTCATGATTTCACATAGTGCTCCAAAAACAGTATCGGGGAGCTCTCATTGGTTGCTATGGTATCTGATTGGTGCTTTTATTGTGTGAACCAATATTTCTATGTCTTCTGATAGCCATAACGTTTTTATTTTTCCATATACAGAGCTTGTAAGATTGGACTCTTACTGTATGTACGAGGGTCGTCTCATTACATTGATTCCTCTCACCTCAGTCCTGTTTTCTTGGTTTCATTTTGAATTCAGGGGCGTGTTTACTGGCTTCCACTAGGCTGCAATAGAAGCCAGGTCTGTAGCTATAGCAACCAGCGCTGACAGCCTATCAGGTCTGTAGCTATAGCAACCAGCGCTGACAGCCTATCAGGAGAGACTGAACTGGTCTGTAGCTATAGCAACCAGTACTAGCAGCCTATTCAGGAGGGATTGAACAGGTCTGTTGCTATAGCAACCAGTGCAGGCAGCCTATCAGGAGAGATGGAACAGGTCTGTAGCTATAGTGACCAGCAACGGCAGCCTATCAGGAGAGATGGAACAGGTCTGTAGCAGTAGCGACCTTAGGAGCTGATGCAGCCCATACAAGAGGGGATATCTAGGAATAGGTAGGACACTGTTAATGGACACATATTGCAGAATGACTTGTTTTTGCAAGATCTTTAACATAAAAAGCAGCAATCCCTGTAGTGAGACAACCCCTTTAACAATAAGTTGAAATTTGTGGAGAAATCTGGGGTTGTCTCACCATGCTGTTTCACAGAGTCACAGGCAACTTCAGATTCACACTTCCCGGTCATGATGTGGGTGGTTCTATAGCAGTGATCAGCATATTTAGCTCTTCTATAACTAGCTGAGTGTTACAGAGAAATAAGTGCAGAAGATTTAATCTGTAGTAAAGAAAGCTTCAGAGATCAAAGGAGTGAAAACAAGTGCTTATCAAAGGCAAACAATCTAAAATCTAATCTTGTTAGAGATAAAGACTCAGCTCAGTATGAGCATGTTGACATCACTCCCTGCTATCTGTCTAATGAGGAATAGAGATATGGATGGTAACCTAGAGACACTTGTGTGCACTCAGAGCAGATAAAATCTTTCTTATCTCCTGACCATGGTGACATCACTCCCTGCCCTCTGTGGAATCAGGATGGAAGATGTAGATGGTAACCTACAGACACTTTTGTGCACTCAGAACAGATAAAATCTTTTTTATCTCCTGACTAGTGCAATATCAAAAGAACAATGTATTTAGTAAAAGTCTTCATTTATTGTTCCCTACATGTTGAAGGCGAATCATTATAGTGAGAAAACCCCTTCAAACGTACTGAGACTATGTTGGAAGGGAGGAAGATAGACAAAGCACAGCAAAAGATCCTGGGGATTTTAGTTTTTCAGGGTAAAGGGAAACAGTTTTCAATCAGGAAATGCTGCTGCTCGGCTGTAGGGAAGGGAGGCGAACAGGAAAAGCAGAAATTACATGGAAAACATCACAGAGAGATGAACGAAGACTCTGGCAAGACATTTGATTTTTTTTTTTTTTTATTTGGAGGGGGGGAAAGAAGGGGAAGAGTCAGAGGGTTGTTGGACAAGCCTTTTAAAGAATGTCACTAGGAATCCAGAGGGAAAGATGGGGGTTGATTACCAGACCCCAGGTGTCGCTGAGTCTGATGATGACGTATGTCATGAGAGCAGTCTGAATACATTTACACTGCGCAAATCCGGATACATAATAGGGTCCAGATCAATGTGAGCAAAAGCTGAATTTTTATTTTCATTATTTTTATTTCATTTTTTTGGCAACATCAGAACATGGGAGATGAAGCGCTTAGATTATGACTGTACGTATAGACGTCATAAGGACCATACACCGCGCCTCCAGGTCCTGGCTCTTTGAGGTCACTACTTCTGCAGAGCATGCTTCATCCTAGCAAGGGATTCGCGCAGGACTCTGGCCTCCTCCCGCACCTGCTCGGTCGTCTGTGTGACGACTCTCCCCGAAACGTCTTCTCCCACCATTGTTTTAATCCTGGCCTCGGCCTCCACAAGGCAAGCGTATAGGAAGTCCACGATCGTGCCGTCCGTTTCCGGGTTCGGTCGGTGGTTTTGGCGAGTGTAGTTTTCCAATGAGAAAAATTGAGTTGACTTAAACTTCTCGAATCTTTTTTTGAAATCTTCAGGTTTCCCGGAGACGAGTGCGTGAAGACCACGATGGGGTGAATCCCTGTAAAGGACAAACGAAATTTCACAGTGGACTGAATCCAGGGACATCTCAACAGCATTTTCAGCCCACAGGCCTTGCCCAAGCACATGACCAGTATCGGACTGGGGTGACTGGGGCCCTGGGTGTCATGCCTTTTAACTGTTGAAGCGTCCTAAGGAGGGGCAAACAGTTCAATTAACCCCTTAAGCCCCGGGCCTGAACAGAACATTTTTTTAGTTTTTGCCTCCTTGCGTTTCAACAGTTGTAACTTTTTTATTTTTTCAATGACGCAGTTGGATGAGGCCTCGTTTTATTCGGGACAAGTTGTACTTTATGGGGGAATCGTTTAAGTTCACTTACAAATAATAGCAAAATTTTTTTTTATTTTTTTTATTTTATTTTTACACCATTCATATTTCACACTTAATAATTTGTTAGATTAATTATACAGGTTATTACGGTCGTGTGGATACCTAATATGTGTAGTGTTTTTTTGTGTGTGTAATATATGCACAACTATTTTGTATTAAATATTTATTTTTATGTTTCCTTTCTTTTTTTTTAAATCATATGAAGGGAGAACTGTGTTACATTTTTTTTTTTTTTACACTTAGTAATGTATTAGCATATTCATATATGCGAATACATTATAATCTGTGTCAGTCTGACACAGGCAGTGTTCAGGACAGCACACATACTGCCCTGATCACTGCCTTCTTACACAGACAGCTCTGGGGCCACTCTAGGTCTCCAGGGCTGACTGTGCAGCCGTTCCCCGGGCTCTGTCAGGTCACCGGGTGTTCCGATCACCCAACAGAGCAGGGGAACCCTTTGATTGCGCTGCGGTAACGCACCGCCGCAATGAAAGGGTTAAAGCACCGGGTTGCGGAGGTTTCCCCCGCACCCCGGTGCTCGCCGCAAACTCCGATGTCTGCAGTGACGCCAAAAGACGTCGCTGCAGACAAAACGACATCAAAAGTCACTGTGCGGTCGTTAAGGGGTTAAAAACACTGACCCAGGTACCAAGGGTATGAGCCCTGGATTCCCAGAATATACCCCCCATGCTCATGATGCCCACTGGCAACCGTCTAGTGTTTCCAATGGATAAGCCAGCCCTGAATGAATCATATCTACAGAGGTGTATGGTATGGGCATCACTACCAGGGTAGCAGGCATGGAAGCCATGTAACCCAATAAACCCTGTTTATTGGGCCCTTTATCAATCAGAGGTCCGGTGGGTCATTATTGTGGGGGAAGGTTGGAGATCTTGGCGAAGAAGGGGAAAACTTAATAGACATCATGGTGAACTTAAAGGGATTTTTAACAGAGCTCCATGAAGTTGGTCAGGGGTGCCAATAGGGCAGTACAGGCAGTACTCCCATCATGGGCCCTAATCAAAAAAGGGGCCCATTGCGTTATTCGACGATGACCTTATATTATTTCTGTCAGACCCCCTGGTGCACCTCCCCCCAGCACTAACTGCCCTACAAGACTTTGGCAAGTTCTCAGGGTATAAAGTGAATGTGTCTAAAAGTGAACTACTAGAACTGGGACCGAAGTTGCCTCAGTCCCACTGGACCAGTTTAGGGGTAGGGGCAACCCGGGTTCAGGACCACCTTACCTATTTGGGTATCAAGATTGGCAGGACTCCAGATCTCAAGTACAAACTAAATATCCCCCCTCTCATAGACAAACTTTCCCAGGATTTGAGACGGTGGGCTTCTTTGCCGTTATCGCTGGCTGGGAGATGCCATGCCATAAAAATGGTCTGCTTCCCAAAACTCCTATATCCCTTACAAACTCTCCCCTTCCTTCTAAAACACACGGGCATTAACAAAATCAATTCATGTTTCTCCAAATTCATCTGGGCGGGGAAAAAACCACGCCTTGCTTTACACAAATTAATATTGCCGGTTCGGGTGGGGGGACTAAACCTCCCTGATGTTAGAGGATATAATTTGGCATGCCTGGCGCGACACATGCTTGATTGGACTGAGGGCCGCTCTCGCTTCTCGAACTGGGAATTAGAGAGGGAACTAATGTCCCCGTGGCATCCACGAGCTCTGTTTCACACCAGATATCCCAAGCTCCCCCCCTTGATAAAATTGTCCCCATTGTTTAGGGACACGATTCTGGTATGGAAGGAGCTGAGGAAACGCTTAGGCCTTTCCTTTGCTCTTTCCAAAGAACTTGCCCATTTTGGATCTCCCGAGTTCCCCTTGGGTAGGAGTAACCCATACATGCCAACATCTCCGTTTATTGGCGGGGGGTCCCGTATTTGGGTCCCCTCCCGCCCTCCGGTGGGGGAGTTGGCATTCCTCCCGCCGCCTGCAGGCGGCGGGGGTCCTTTAATATTACCGCGCGCAAGAGTAGTCGCTGGTGCGCTACTCTTTGCGCCGCGGACCGCTCCTACAGGCGGGTGAAGCGGGCCGCAGCGGCCGCTCACCCGCCCAGCGGTCTCACTGTGCAGGGAGAGGCAGGAGGGATCGCTCCCTGCTCCCTTCTCCCCCTGTATGTACGGCGTCTGTGCGCCGCACATACAGGTCAGCGGCACAGGGGGAAGTGACGCGCGGCTGCAGGGGGTGACGCGCGGCTGCTCTCACTTCCCCCTGCGCCGCTGAGGAGATCGGTCAGGAAGCTGGCAGCGCTGCAGGAGCCTGGTAAGGTGAGTGGATTTTATTATTTTATTTTTATTAGCTTTAGGGGGCACTACCTGGCTAACAGTAGAGGGCAACTACCTGGCAACAGAGGGGCAAACTACCTGCAACAATGGGGGCATCACCTGGCAACAATGGGGGCACTACCTGGCAACAAAGGGGCACTACCTGGCTAACGAGATGGGGGCACTACCTGGCAAACAAGGGGGCACTACCTGGCAACAGACGGGGGGCACACCTGGCAACAGAGGGGGCACTACCTGGCAACAATGGGGGCACTACCTGGCAACAAAGGGGGCACTACCTGGCAACAAAGGGGGCTCTACCTGGCTAACAGATGGGGGCACTACCTGGCTAACAGAGGGGCACTACTGGCAACAGAGGGGGCACTACCTGGCTAACAAAGAGGGCACTACCTGGCAACAAAGGGGGCACTACCTGGCAACAAAGGGGGCACACCTGGCTAACAGATGGGGGCACTACCTGGCTAACAGATGGGGGCACTACCTGGCAACAGAGGGGGCACTACCTGGCAACAGAGGGGGCACTACCTGGCAACAATGGGGGCACTACCTGGCTAACAGATGGGGGCACTACCTGGCTAACAGATGGGGCACTACCTGGCAACAGAGGGGCACTACCTGGCTAACAGATGGGGGCACAACCTGGCTAACAGATGGGGGCACTACCTGGCAACAGAGGGGGCACTACCTGGCAAAAATGGGGGCACTACCTGGCAAACAATGGGGGCACTATACCTGGCAACAATGGGGGCACTACCTGGCAAACAAATGGGGGCACTAACCTGGCAAAAAAAATGGGGGCACTACCTGGCAACCAATGGGGGCACTACCTGGTCTAACAGATGGGGCACTACCTGGCTAACAATGGGGGCACTACTTGGCTACGATGGGGGCACTACTTGGCTAACGATGGGGGCACTACTTGGCTAACAGATGGGGCACTACCTGGCTAACAGATGGGGGCACTACCCTGGCTAACAGATGGGGGCACTACCTGGCTAACAATGGGGCACTACTGGCTAAAAGATGGGGGCACTACCTGGCTAAAAGATGGGGGCACTACCTGGCAAACATGGGGCACTACACCTGGCAACAATGGGGGCACTACCTGGCAACCAATGGGGCAAAAGACTACACTGGCAAACAATGGGGGCACTACCTGGGTAACAGATGGGGCACTACCTGGCTAACAAGAGGGGCACTACTTGGCTAACAATGGGGGCACCTACCTGGCTAACAAAGGGGGGCACCTACTGGCTAACAAGAGGGGGCATCTACTGGCTACAAATTTGGCTCTACCTGCTACAGAGGGGCATCTACTTGTGTCTACAATGGGCATCTACCAGCCTGTAAGGGGCACTACCTGGTTATGGGGGGCTAACTACCTGGCTATAAGGGCATCTACCATGGCTTTCTTCCAAGCCGTTATGCAGTTAGGTGGAGTGGGTGTGGCTTTTTGAAGGGACGTGGCATACCGACAAGATGGGCGTGTCCATGCAAATGTTTGCTCCGCGCGCCGCCCACGAGAGTCTCCTGCTTTTTCACTTTCAAAAGTTGGCAACTATGGAGGAACCCGATGTTCCGGAAATGGAGAGAGCAAGGTATAGTCACCGCAGGGCAGTTGATGCACCCGCAGCTACATAGGTGGTTGACGCCCGTGGAGATGGTAGATAAATTCTCCTTACCAGAGTCACATCTTCTGGCAGCCTACCAGCTCTATTATTTCTGCAGGGGGAGGCTAAGAGATGTCTCCAAGTAAACCATCCCTAATGATTTCGACATATTTGTCACCACCCATAAGGATTCTTGTTCCCTTTCGGGTCTTTACGCAGACATGAGAGGGTGGTGCAGAAAACGAGTAGCCTCACAGGCATTCCAATATTGGCGTCGCCGATTGGAAAATGATCAGGTCTCAGACTTGATTCCACAAGGGGTTATGGCCATACGCAAACACATCATATGTGAAATATGGCGTAAAACGTATTTTAAGATCATACATAACGCCATATATGCTTTCAATCTCCCTCCCTCCAAAAATTTCCCGGATAGATTACAGCATTGTCCCAAATGCGGCGCACACAAAACGGATCTATGGCACGGTTTATGGGAATGTAGTTATACACAGACTTATTGGGACACAGTCCTCCAATATATTAGGCTTCACTTCGGGGTCCACCTTGAAAAACACTATGAGTTCTTGGTCTTTCACTATCCTAGGCCCCCGGACATGGATGAGGGAGTGGACCCTGGGGGGTTAACACACCCCACCGGATACCCCGGTATAGTTCATATTGCCCTTATGGCGGCAAAGAGGAGCTTGCTGCAGTTCTGGCTGAAGCCCACTCTCCCGCCCATCTCCGGGGTAATAAATCAACTAGAGGACTACCTCATAGCCGACAGGCTAGAAACAGAGACACAAGGAGACCCGCACCAAGGGGTTCTTCAGGAGGTGGAGAACCTTTATAGAGTCGCATTACTCCGACAGGGAGATCAGGGCTCTCATGCAGGTGTTTAAATACACAGGATGGTACTGCAGAGAGGGGATCGGGGGCACGCTGGGAAGACTGCAGGTATGAAGGTCGTAAGCGACTATGACGCATTTTAGTCAGTAACACATCCTCGAGGTTAGGAGGAAAGGACGCATAGGCACACGGTTAGTAGTTGTCCAATCGGACCGATTTATTTTTTCTAATTCTTTGGTTTATGTTGTTTATTCTGACATATTTCCTTGTATTAATGTATCATACTCTGCATGTGATGCTACAGACCTAAGGCGCATGGCCTAGAGATTGTACAACTCATGATTTGTAAACTGTAACATGTCAGAGATTCATGTTTGTTATTTGAAAATGCAAATAAAATGTGTTTCAAAAAAAAAAAAGAAAAAAAGGGGCCCACTGATATGTTAAAAAATAAGAACTAGTAATGGGTGGGGGCCTCATTTGATTTGGCTGTATGGGGCCCTGAAACGGTTAATAGATGACTGATGGCAGCCCTGAAGTTTGTGGCTTCAGACATAACTGTATGGAAAGAGGTGAGCTACTGGAGTATCAAATATAACAGATTTATTGGTGGGCCCAAGAGCAGATCTTGGATTGGGGCCCTACTCCACCATGCCCACCATCCCCAGTAATGCCTTAAAGGGGTGTTCCCACCATAGAGTTTGATGACATATCGCTGAGCCAAAACTTTGAGTGGCCTGTTCCTCCTAGAGGTGGGACCTGCACCTACAAGACGTTGATGGGATATCCTATCAATATGCCATCCAACTCTTTGTTGGAAACACCCCTTTAAGGAAAGGAAGAATCAGTGCTTGTCCTGGTCTCACTTCTTGGTGATGGTGCTTGTGTTGGAGTAGGACCCTAATCTAAATTCTCCTATGGGGCCCACCGATAAAGCTGTTATACTTAAAGAGGTTGTCTCGTTACAGCAGTTGGCCTCCTTTTCTGCTGGTTGCCAAGCACAGCTTATGAAATGGAGGGGCGTGTTTCTCCTCCCAGCAGGGAGTATCTTCTCTCTCTGCGGAGACACCCCACAGTGTGCACGTGATGATTAATTCTGTGTGAGCGGGGGAAAGGAGGAAGGGAGAGCGGTCATTGGAATCATTGGAAGTGAAAACCTAAGTGTAACTCCATAGTGTATATCTAAATTTCTCGCTCTCTCTACATACTTTGTAACTAGAATGGGCATTTGACATTCAGGACTCTGGGAAAATGGGTGATTTTTTTGTCTCTCTCACACAGTGATATATCCTGCAGATTATTACACCTCTGACCTCTACAGATCTGCAGAACAAAACTATACGCTTTATCTGTTTGTGTTTACATGGGACTGCACATCTGTCTCACAAGTGGTTTACGTGGGACCTCACATCTGTCTCACAAAAGTTTTTTTTACATGGGACTGCTGTGTACAGCTGTGTTCTCTGTTTCTGATTTACGCATAAAAGTGATTTACGTGTGACTGCACATCTTTGGCGCAAAATTGTTTTACGTGGGACTGCGCAGTACAGCTGTGTTCTCTCTGTATGTAATTTGAACGGGACTACACATCTTACATGGAACTGCTGTGTTCTCTTTCTGTTTTACATGGGATTGCACATAAAATTTATGTGGGTCTGCCAATGTAAGACTGCACATCTTACATGGGACTGCTGTGTTTTCTATCTGTGTTTTGTGTGAGACTGCACATGAGATTTACGTGGGTCTGCCAATGTAAGACTGCACATCTTACATGGGACTACTGTTTTCTATTTGTGTTTTGTGTGAGACTGCACATGAGATGTACGTGGGTCTGCCAATGTAAGACTGCACATCTTACATGGGACTGCTGTTTTCTATTTGTGTTTTGTGTAAGACTGCAAATGAGATTTACATGGGTCTGCCAATGTAAGACTGCACATTCTTCATGGACTGCTGTGTTTTCTCTGTTTTACATAGGGCTGCACATGGGATCTCTCTCTCTCCGTGCATGCGCTCCCATCTGCGACCTGTTCACTGCATCTCCTCAGGCTGCACAGACAGCCAGTAATGCTTTAGCAGGGTGTTACCCGACCTGGGCTCAAACTCCATTGCTAAGCACAAATAAAGCAGCCCGCTCTCTTAAACCATAGCACTTTGCTAATGGTAACCAAGGACGGACATGCTTAGATTTCTGATCCCGTCATTTTAACTATGATGTTCGTAGTGAGAGAACCCCTTTAATACTCCAATAGCTTGTCTTTTTCCAAACAGTCACCTTTGAAGCCACCAACTGCATCCATTTCTATTGAAAACCAGCAGGAGGAGAAGTTAGCTACTTCCTCTATAAAAAAAAAAAAAAAAAAAACTGTTCGGTCTGCACAACCAAAAATATTTTTTAGACAAAATGAGCATAGGTGCCCGCTGGTGTGGCAGCAGAATACAAACACAATCTAACATCAGCAGCACTCTACTAGCACCTGGTGTTGATCCTGGCAGCCATTTTGGATGTCACCCAGTTAAAGCCAATAAAGCTAAAGTCCACCCCGTCCTGGGCCCTCACCTGTGATGCTGTAAACTCTTGCAAACAAGCTTTCAATTTCTTTCCCGTCATTTTCGTTCCAGATTTTGCAGCTGAAATAAAAAGCTTCTATTGAGAAAAATCTTAAAAGACGGAATTCTTCAGAGAATAATGATAGGAGGGGCGTCCGAGGCGTGAGCGCGTTCACACCTGAAGATTCTCACAATGTAGGGATAGCGTGAGAATGACCTGGACACTGAGCCGATAACATCATCAGATCCCGCCTATCCGACCAATCGGTGCAGCAGAAACAATCACTTCCTGCTTTCTGATTGGCTGAGAGCTTCCACCAGTCATTCTCATGCCGATCCAACAAGGTGAGAATATCCTGGAGGTGGCGCAGCATAATGCAGGGATCTCAGGGACATACAAATCTTATTACCTCTGAACGAACACAGGAACTATGAGATCTGCCGGCTCTTTTCCTCCTTCAGCGATCACCTTGGAAGCTCCTCTGATGGATATTCCGGTCCAGGTGACCTCACCCAATTCTCGGAGATATCCTTATGGAAAAGCAGACGGGTGAGAGCGGTGAGCACAGGACCGGATGTCAGCACACATCTGCATAAGATTGGAGGACGGTCAACTCGTTTATATACAATGGAAAATTTCCATGGAGGAGGTATGAGTTACCATAATTGCGGGCCGCAGTTCAGGCGTATTGAAGTGAAAATACGTGCCGAAATGCGCCCCGCAATTACGCCGTGTGAACATACCATAAGTGTTATCTGCAGGGCCCAAGAGCTGTAAGTGTTATCAACAAGACCTGAGAGGTGTGTTATCAGCAGGACCTGAGAGGTGTGAGTGTTATCAGCAGGACCTGAGAAGTGTGTTATCAGCAGGACCTGAGATGTGTGTCATCATCAGGAAAGGAGAGGTATAAGTATTATCAGCAGACTAGAGTATAGTTTATCAGCAGGGCCTGAAGAGGTGTGAGTATTATCAGCAGACCTGAGAGTGTGTTATCAGCAGACCTGAGAGGTGTGAGTGTTATCAGCAGGATCTGAGACGTGTGTTATCAGCAGGACCTGAGAGGTGTGAGTGTTACCTGCAGGACCTGAGACGTGTGTTATCAGCAGGACCTGAGATGTGTGTCATCAGCAGGACCTGAGAGGTATAAGTATTATCAGCAGGGCCTGAAGAGGTGTATTATCAGCAGGACCTGAGACGTGTGTTATCAGCAGGACCTGAGAGCTGTGAGTGTTATCAGCAGGATCTGAGACGTGTGTTATCAGCAGGACCTGAGAGGTGTGAATGTTATCAGCAGGACCTGAGAGGTGTGAGTGTTATCAGCAGGATCTGAGACGTGTCTTATCAGCAGAACCTAAAAGTTGTGTCATCAGCAGGACCAGAGAGGTGTGTCAGCAGGACCTGAGAGGTATAAGTATTACCAACAGGGACTGAAGAGGTGTGAGTGTTATCAGCAGGACCTGAGAGGTGTGAGTGTTATCAGCAGGATCTGAGACGTGTCTTATCAGCAGAACCTAAAAGTTGTGTCATCAGCAGGACCAGAGAGGTGTGTCATCAGCAGGACCTGAGAGGTATAAGTATTACCAACAGGGCCTGAAGAGGTGTGTTATCTGCAGGACTTGAGAGGTGTGTTATCAGTAGGACCTGAAAGGTGTAATTGTCATCAGCAGGACCTGAGAGGTGTAAGTGTTATCAGCAGGACCTAATCCGACGAGTAAGTTTTACTCGTGGTGTGAATGTCCCCTTAGACTCATAACTCCATTGTGAAGTCTCATCAGGAGTTCCATCAATTTTCTCAGCAAAAGGATCCATTGGGCGCCACTTGGATCCATTGCATAAAAACCTACAGGTGCACACCTTCTCTTTTAACGAGAAATGGCGCTTTTTTTTCCTGCAGTATTTGGTGGAAAGGTGATTTGTGTTCCTAACAGCAGCAAATTACGCTAAAAAGTAAAGCTGTTATGCCAGGCACCTTCTTACCATAGTCCACACTACCGCCATGTGTATGGGCACCAGGCTCAGTGCCAGTTGTGTGATATTTTTACCACAATTTTCCACAGTTTTGTGCTGTTTTCCCTTCTTTTTAACGGGCACCACAAGAGCTTACAATCTATAAGGGACATGTATGAATACTCACGGAACTGGGCGCTCCACTCCAGCACCTCTGCTGCCTGCAGCTTACTGAGCCCGCGGTTATCGATCATCACCAATTTGCTCGTTAGCTGATACTCCGTCCTCTCCTTGGTCATTCCTCCCTGCCTGGTACCGGACTCCGCCAGGTTCTGATACCCACCGCCCTTCACCACATACACAGAGGAGTTGATCAGCGAGGACTTTCCGTGACCGAGCAGCCCAAACAAATGCAGGCCGACCCTCCGGCCACCGTGTGCTCTGCCCCCATTCAGATACCCCGGGGAGTAGTCAGTGAGCACCTGACGCTTTGATACCGGAGCCCCCGCCATTGTATAACCCCCCTCCCCTCAAAAAAAAAAAAGAAAGACGACCACGAGGAGGCAAAGCTGCCGTCTATGGAGTCACAAACATGAAAGTGAAAGTACAAAGTCGAGAGACGAGAACCAACCCCAGCGCCTCACAGCCACAGACTTATCTTTAACCCCTTAGGGCCTCATGTATGAAACCTGTATAGGTGTAAGACTTTTTGTTGCCCATAGCAACCAATCAATGCCCATAGCAACCAGAGGTCATACTGGCCAATCACAGTCCATGGCAACCAATCAGAGCTCATAACAACCATCAGAGCCCATAGCGACCATTCAATGCCCATAGCAACCACTGGTCATGGCAACCAATCAGAGCCCATAAAAACCAATCAGAGGTCATGGCAACCCATCAGAGCCCATAGCGACCATTCAGAGCCCATAGCAACCATTCAGAGCCCATACGGCAAACGGATATCCAAATAACTGAAAAGTTCTCAGGACAAGGGGAAATGTGCTAGTGCGCTCAAGGGAATAAAAACTATCTAAGAAATAATAGTTTATTTTAAATGAACATTACGCGTTTCGCAAGTTAAACACTCGCTTCCTCAGATGTATCAACTGCTCAATTCAAACAACTTTATATACATTCTCATCTAAACACTAATTAAAACCAGATTAGATAATAGATTCAATCTGCATGTTAATTATAAACAACAACTCATCAATTAGTTGACTACTCACTAGTCCATTGATTAAGATTCATTCATAAAAAGTCAAAATTTCCATTCATAAAAGTTCATTCATAAAACGTGTATCATAGAACTATATAAACTGTTTAAAATACTATTTAAAAACATTACTCTTTAAAACTGTAAATTTCACCAATGATAAAACTAAAAGGGTAATAAAAATATATATATGTATCAGATTAATCAATAAATACCAGGCTCCAAAAAAAAAAAAAAATTTTTACACCACGGATTCAAAAATTTCGTTCAATCCGTGTGGTTTTAGTGTATTTAATTTATAATTGAATAGCAATGAATTAGAATTGGTTATACAGCCCATTGAATATATCCCAGAGGAAGTACCAAACAGAATAAAGAAATTGAGTAGCCGTGAGATGTATTGGATTTATAAACTAAATACACTAAAACCACACGGATTGAACGAAATTTTTTAATCCGTGGTGTAAAAAAATTTTTTTTGGAGCCTGCCATTTATTGATTAATCTGATATATATATATATATTTTTATTACCCTTCTAGTTGTTTTATCATTGGTGAAATTTACAGTTTTAAAGAGTAATGTTTTTAAATAGTATTTTAAACAGTTTATATAGTTCTATGATACACGTTTTATGAATGAACTTTTATGAATGGAAATTTTGACTTTTTATGAATGAATCTTAATCAATGGACTAGTGAGTAGTCAACTAATCGATGAGTTGTTGTTTATAATTAACATGCAGATTGAATCTATTATCTAATCTGGTTTTAATTAGTGTTTAGATGAGAATGTATATAAAGTTGTTTGAATTGAGCAGTTGATACATCTGAGGAAGCGAGTGTTTAACTTGCGAAACGCGTAATGTTCATTTAAAATAAACTATTATTTCTTAGATAGTTTTTATTCCCTTGAGCGCTCTAGCACATTTCCCCTTGTCCTGAGAACTTTTCAGTTATTTGGATATCCGTTTGCCGTGTGTTTCCTTGGCGTCCAGCGTGGACATCGAAGGCGGGGATTTTTGGAGCAGCCTCTACAACCAGAAGCACCGCAGTGGAGGTGACACATACCGTAATTTGTACAGCCGCAATAGGTGAGCACTTGACCTCCACTGTTTATTTAGAGTGGTACGTTATTTTTAAGATCTCAGCTGCGCTTTGTTCTTTTCCCAGTTTATTGTGCACTTGGGGATTTTTTTCTTTCCTGAGTATCTCAGGGAGAGAATTTTTCTACAGTGCACATATTTCTTATCCATCTGAGCCCATAGCGACCAATCAGAGCCCATAGCGACAGAAATCCACATGGAAATACGTCCAAAGCGGTTTTCAACAGTAGAATCTGACGAGAAAAATTTACTTGTATTGGACATACCTTTCATCTCCTTCCACTCTTGGAAAGTTTTCAAAAACTGTTGAGCGCTGCTGGAAGAAAACCCGCTCCCCGCGCCCTCCCCTTACAATCACCCCAACTTCAAGTCTGCACTCACCTCTGCCAAACAGGATTACTTCACCATTATCATATCCTCTCTGTCTCAAGACCCCAGACAAATTTCAACAACTTTAACCCCCTCCGCCCCCCAGCATCCTCCCCATTCCCCCTCTCAGCATAGATTTTACCCGACTTCCCTAAAAAAGATCCCTTCAGAGAAAGCTTCAATCCATAAGGCCCACACCCCACCTCCTATAAACTACAAGTTCCCCCTCTCCTCCCTTTTACCTCCACATTTCCCCCCCTCTCCCACCTCATACCTGCACTTCCCCCTCTCCTCACCTCTATACCTGCACAGTTCCCCTCTCCTCACCTCTATACCTGCACAGTTCCCCTCTCCTCACCTCTATACCTGCACAGTTCCCCTCTCCTCACCTCTATACCTGCACAGTTCCCCTCTCCTCATCTCTATACCTGCACAGTTCCCCTCTCCTCACCTCTATACCTGCACAGTCCCCATTTGTCTTGTACTTCAGCTCAGTCCAATGGTATGAATGGGAATGAGCTGTCATACCACATGTAACCAGTGGCCAAGGGTGGTGCCGTTTTTTGGAAGGAAGCAGCCATGTTTGTCTAACCCTGGACAATCCCTTTAAGGGACTTTTTCTTACCGTGGTTTATGTAAAACAAACGACAGACGTAATATAAAAGAACCTTTAATAAAGTGTAACAGCAGTTAGTGGTCAGTAGTAGTCACATACAAGAACGAGTTCGCTACTTCATATTCCAGTTTTGCACGTGTGGATCAGTAATATTATAAAGTCATGGCTTTCGGTTATGACTCTAATCGCTACTGGTTAGTGTTGTACAGATCACACTATATACAACATGAGGCCCCATGTCAGTGCGGCTGCCAGTGGCCACAGTCAGGTGTCGCTCAGCTGGCTGACGTCCGTTAGACGAGTCCCTTCCAATATGTCATGGACGTCCTTCAAGGATGTGGCCTGCCGGATCTTCTCCAGGCTCACCTGTCATGTAAGCAGAGGTTAAAAGTAAAATAAACCCCAAAAAATACCCTGGAAGCTCCCTAGTCTTGGTTCCCTAAGACAACACTCCCTGTCATGCGCTCTGGGAGGGCAGTGTTATCAGAGGGACATTGTGTGTATTCATTTGACCATAGATCTATTTACTTTAAAACTGGTTTGACTAATGGGTGTATAAATGTGTGAATATCGGTGTGAAAAGCGATTTGGATACATACAATGCGCCCTGTTCTGAAGCCGACATGTGGATGAGGAGGGAGGCGCTTTCGGCCGTCCTCTCCATTCACTTCTATGGGAGCTCCCAAATAAAGCCAAGTGCACTCACTCTCTGTTATCAGTCATTTCAAGAAGTTGAAAAGATTACTGTGCTGTTCTAACATGAGGTAAGTGACAGGATGTATAGAAGCCTCCCTGCCCCCATTGCGTGCGGGGAAATTACAACTATGTGACCGTATCAGCCGCTCCTCTTATAAAAGCCCATATGTTAACCTCCAACATTACTCCTAGTACTGATAAGCCGCTCCTCTTATAAGCTCCAGCACGATATAACCCCGGACTTACATCCTATGTTGGAATTCAGCCGCTCCTCTTTTAAAAGCTCCCCTACTGATATAAACCCGAGACATTTTCCCATGTCCCATATTTTAGCCCCTCCTCTTAGAACGCCCAGTACTGATTAACCCGACATTACATCCTTGGGCTGTATCAGCCCTTTATAACGCTCCAGTACTGATATAACCCCCAGAATTACTCCTTTGACTGAATAGCCCTCTTTATAAAGCTCCGGGGACTATTATAAGGTTATTATGTTAGGTGCAGTGGCCATACACTCTCATACTACATTTGATCACCTGCAGTTTCTGTGATAACCGCACAAAGTCCCTTTGCACCTCCTCGCTGGTTTTTAGCTCGGTCTGTAATCTTGAGACCTTGTTCCTTTCATCGTTCAGTACGAGCTCCAGAGAAGCCTGGAGAAAAGGACAAGATAAGACGAGCAAACATCGACTCCTCATTGTTGGTTATATCCGTTTCTGGGAAAGCTGGGTGACATTGAAAGTATATTGTAGCTTCTTACCCAACTTTCCTAGCACCCTGAATGGCAACTACACCTAAGTATAAAGTAATATCAAAGCCAAGGGAATATACCGCTGCTAGTCAGTATCAGGGCTATAGGAAAGCTGGGTGACATCAACAGTATACTGCAGGTTCTTACCCAACTTTCCTAGCACCCTGAATGGCAACTACACCTAAGTATAAAGTACTATAGAAGCCAAGGGAATATAACCCTGCCTGGAAAGCTGGGTGACCACTCCTGTAATGACAGCCATACAGAACTAACAAGACGCCGCAGGTTCAGAATCCCGGCTTCTCGCACCTTTTCCTCCTTCTCCTTCTGCAGAAACTTCTCCTGGTCCCCGACCGACTCCCAGAGCTTCTGGACCTGACTCTCCGACTCCTGGAGCTGCAGCTCGGCCTGTGGAGAGCAAAGAAGGGAGAAGACTTGGATTACTGCGATGAATGAACGCCTCCATAAAGTAACCTGAAAAGTAGCAGAGCTGCAGTGTAAAGCACAGGGGAGAGACAGGGCAGAAACAATACAGAGAAGCAGCAACCATGGCTCACAGCTGTACACTGGTTAAAGGGGTTTTATCACTACACGGATTGCTGCTTTTTATTTTAAAGATCTTGCAAAAACAAGTTACTTTGCAATATGTGTCCATTAACAGTGTCCTACCTATTCCTAGATATCCCCTCTAGTATGGGCTGCATCAGCTCCTCAGACCTGTTCAATCTCTCCTGATAGGCTGCCAGCACTGGTTGCTATAGCTACAGACCTGTTAAAACAAAACAGATAGGCTACCAGTACTGGTTCCTATAGCTACAGACCTGTGTCGATCTCTCATGATAGGCTGCCAGCATTGGTTGCTATAGTTACAGACCTGTGTCGATCTCTCCTGATAGGCTGCCAGCGCTGGTTGCTATAGCTACAGACCTAGCATCTACTGCAGCCTAGTGGAAGCCACTAAACACGCCTCTGAATTCAAAATGAAACCAAAGAAAACAGGACCGAGGTGAGAGGAATCAATGTAGTGAGACAACCCCTTTAACAATTGCATAGAGTGCCAACTTGAATGGAGTTGCAGTGTAAAGCAGAGAGGAGAGACAAAGAAGCTATCTTGCATTGATTACTATGGTGCCATAACTAAGAGTAACCAGACGGGGAGAGCACTCAGATCTAACAGTATGATGCCGCAATGGAGCGGCAGGAAAACCATGGAGTGAATACACAGGGTGATGGAAGAGAAGAAGACATCACTGAGCAGCTGCTGCTCCCGTCCTCCTCCTCCGCTCTGATCTCACCTGCTTCCTGTCCTGCTGTATCCGCTCCATCTCTGTCCTCAGGCTGGAGAGAGTGGCTGCAAAATCACAGAGCAACAGTGAGCGACAACCGACCGCAAGACCCTGCCCCTCCCGAAATACAGCACGTACCTTCCATGATCTCTAATGCCGCCATCACGGAGACATGAGGAGGAGAAGGGAAACAAGTCATTAGTCCCTACTCGCTGGACACCGAGTAACGTATGCAGCCCCCGCTGCCCGACTCTTGCACCCCCCCCCCCTTATCTTGTTCTTATTTTTCTACATCATGAGGATTTCTGCTGTCGCCCCCTATTAAAGGGGTTTTGCCATAAAGTGAGTTCCTTACCACTTATCTACTCAGGAGACTATAAAAAAAGCATGCAGCCTCAAACAGCTGCAGGGGTGAGAGGGAGGGGGGTGAGCAGAGAGCGAGGAAGAAGGGAGCATCTGCAATGTTAACTCAAATAATTACATTACAACCAGTGGATTCTCTATACAGCAGACGGGCTCATACACTGCACTTTCTCCGCAGTCCCTGGCAAGCTTCTTCATGTTCCCTGTCATCAGATAAAAAGTGCAAACACTCAAGCACGGCCAGATCAGCTCCTGTCAATGTACTGGGCCTGTCTAATGTAAACTTTCAGGAAACTAAGGCCATGTTCACACGGCTTAAAATGGGCCGTATTTCGGTCCGTAATTACGCGCCGAAGTGCACCAATTATGGGCCAAAAACGGCCCATTCATTACGGTAATTCACAGTTCTCATAGAGAACTATGGATTACGTCTCCTCTCCCCGCCCGGCGATAATTGACATGTCACTTTCTAGCGGCGTATACGCGCCGCTAGGAGTGATTGTCTATGGGCCGGCGAAGTGCAGGCCCCCCCGCCCCCCGTCCACACGGCGTAATTGCGGGGCGTAATTACATCCCGCAGTTAAGCCGTGTGAACATGGCCTAAGGGGGACTGAGCAATGCTGTAGCTCTGACAGGCTTCACCTTTTGTAATCACATATATTTAGAAAAGTGATTAAATACCCCTTTTGGAGAATCCCACGTCAACATTACATTGTGGCAAAACCCCTTTAAAGGTCTAAAACAGGGGTCTGCACTGTCGGCCCTCCAGCTGTTGGGAAACTACAATTTAAAGGGGGTCTTCCCACCATAGACTTGATGGTATATCGATAGGATAAGACATCAAAGTCTGAAAGGAGCGGGTCCACCTCTGGGACCTGCAGCTATCTCAGGAACAGGCCCCCGAAAGTGCAGACAGAATGGAGCTGGTTGCACAACTCTTTATTCTGTTCTATGGGAGTTCCCAGTACAGGGGAGTGCTGTGTTCTCTCCATTCTGCTCTATGGGAGTTCTCAGTACAGGGGAGCGCTGTGTTCTCCATTCTGTTCTATGGGAGTTCCCAGTCCAGGGGAGCACTGGGTTCTCTATGCTAGTGTAGGGGAGTTCCCAGTCCAGGAGAGCGCGGTGTGCTGTATTCTGGTCTATGGGAGTTCCCAGTATAGGGGAGCACTGTGTTTGGTGTACTTCTGACATAGAACAGAATGGAGAGTCACGTACAAGTGTGACTGGCTCTCTATTTTATTCCGCAACCTTCGAGGGCCGATTCTTGAGATAGGTGCAGGTGCTACCTCCCAAGATAGCTGCATGACCCAGTGGCGACACCTGCACTTATCAGAATTTGATGGCATATCCTATTGATATGCCAAAGGCTATGGTGGGAGCAACCTCCGTGTGTGCACTAATAGGTAGTCACCCAGACACTCAGACAGCTGTCCCCTCAACCTGAACCAAAACTGCCTACAGGTTATAGGGGAGAAGGGAGCCCTAACCCCACAGATGTCACTCATTCACCCCTCTCCTCGGTATGCGTCTCCATGGCCCTCCTCAGTGGCTCCTCTAGATCCTGCTTTGCCACTTGTTCGGCTTTCAGCTCCTCTTGCAGGGAGACAATCTCGATGCACAACCGCTCCTGTCTGTGCTGAGCCGCCCTCTGGTAAAAGGATATTAAAGATTACAAAAATGCCCAGTAAAACTTCCCGCATAACAATAACGCACAGTAACACTTCCCGTCCAAATGCAAACCATGTGGGGTTTGTGATACCGTTGGGAAATTACCACCAAAGGCAGCAATGTGCCATCTCTAAACCAGGAGAAAGTGGTGTGATTGGTCCAGCAATCACGTTCCCACCTTTATGGTCTATAACATGTGTCAAACCCATGAACACAAGATGAATTTGGCTCGCTACGCCATTGTAGAGGCAGGGATAGACGAGGTCTGTACCCAGGAGAACCTGTTCTCCACCTCCCTGGAGGACATAGCCGGTGCTTTGCAGAGGCAGCAGCGCCTGTATAGAGAGCGGGGGCCATCTTGGATTTAGAGACTTTGGATGTCTCCAACAGCCTTACACTAGCCACCGTCCAATGGTCCTCTGCAGGCAACCATAATGATAATATGGCCCTCGGTAAAAATTAGTCTGACACCCCTGGTCTGTGGGATGCATGTAAGTGGACATGACGCTCCAGCTCCCCAAGGACTGGTATAAAAAGGGTAAATAACCACCTTCAGCTTCTGCCTCTATCTATAAGACCTATGTGGTATCTACAAGTCATATAGGTACTGGAGAATCGGCTCCTCTTTATCTATACTGTTTACCGGGTTAAAAGCGTGCAGGCTTTTGCAGCTGCTGACTGACACTGTGCCTACAACAAGACATCTATGAATACCTGTGGCGATGAAAGCTGTGTGGTCTGTCCCACGGAGGGAGCTTGTACACTTAGTGTCCTCAGCTTCTCGTTCTCATCATTGAGACAATTCACCTCCTGACACAAGCGGCTGAAGGAGGCTGTTAAAGCTGCCTGGGTAGAAAACAAGACAAATAATGAATCAAGAGAACAGGGAATTGAGCGCTTTGGGTTATTGTTTTGGTTCTTATTGTTCAGCTACTAAATTATCAGAAATATCTGGAGTATTCTCGACTGAAAACCCCAAAACTTGAAAATACAATGTTCTGGATTGTCAGCTCAATGCCAGGCAGCTGGAATACAGCATCAAGTTAGCAGAGGAGACTTGTAAAATACAGAGCAGACAGTTATTTATTGAAACTGGAATTGATAAATTTTGCCCCACTGCTAAATTGTCAGAAATATCAGGATTACCTGGGAATGATAACTCCCAGACCTGGAAATACAATGTTCTGGATTGTCAGCTCAATGTCAGGCAGCTGCAGTACAGAATCAAGTTAGCAGTAGGGTTAACAGAGGTTGTAGACAGACTAGACATAACAGGGTTAATTATTAATATTAGGATTGATCCCTATTGCCCTAATGCCACATTATGGAAAATATCAAGATTATCTGGGATACGTGACCTGCAAACCTAGAAATACAATTTTCTGGATTGTCAGCTCAGTGTCAGAAAGCTGCAGCACTGGAACACTTTGATTTACAGATGCCGGAGACAGTTCTGGATTGTGAATTCCATGTCAGGCAGCTGCAATACAGCATCAAGTTAGAAGTGGAGATTTGTGAAATGCAGAGACCGGAGACAGAGCAGACATAACAGAGTTTATTAATACTGGGATTGATCAGTCTTGCCCCACTGAAACATTATTAAAAACATCAGGATTATCTGGAATTCTTAACCTCGAAGCCTAGAAATACAATGTTCTGGATTGTCAGCTCAATGTCAGGCAGCTGCAGTACAGCATTAAGTGAAAAGTGGAGACTTGTGATATGCAGACGCCGGAGTCAGAGCAGACATAACAGGAGTAATTATTAATATCGGGGTTGATCCCTGTTGCCTCACTGCTAACTTATTGGAACTATCAGCGTTATATGGAAACGGTAACGACCAGACCCAGAAATACAATGTTCTGGATTGTCAGCTCAGTGTTAGGCAGCTGCAGCACTGGAACATTATGATGTACAGAGGCCAGAGACACCCCAGATGTAACAGAGTTAACTAAACCGAGGTTGTTCCCTCTGCTAAACTATAGGAAATATCAAGATGATCTGGAATTCGCGACCTCCAAGCCTAGAAATACAATTTTCTGGATTGTCAGCTCAGTGTCAGAAAGCTGCAGCACTGGAACACTTTGATTTACAGACGCCGGAGACACCCCAGACATAACAGAGTTAATTATACTGGGGTTGTTCCCTACCGCCCTACTGCTAAATTATAGGAAATATCAAGACGATCTGGAATTTGCAACCTCCAAACCTAGAAATACAATGTTCTGGATTATCAGCTCAATGTCAGGCAGCTGCAATACAGCATCAAGTGAAAAGTGGATACTTGTGATATGCAGAGGCCGGAGTCAGAGCAGACATAACAGGAGTAATTCATTATTAATATCAGGGTTGATCCCTATTGCCCCACTGCTGACTTATCGGAACTATCATAGTTAACTTCCAGACCCGGAAATACAATGTTCTGGATTGTCAGCTCAGTGTCAGGCAGCTGCAGCACTGGAACATTATGATATACAGAAGCCGGAGACACACCAGACATAACAGCGTTAATTACACTGGGGTTCATCCCTACCACCCTACTGCTAAATTATTGAAAATATCAAGATTATCTGGAATTCGCAACCTCCAAACCTAGAAATACAACGTTCTGAACTGTCAGCACAATGTCAGGCAGCTGCAGTACAGCATCAAGAAAGTAATGGATAATTATAAAAATGCAGCGCAAGAAACACCAGACATAATGCGGTTGATTATTATATGCTATAATTTCAATAACTGGGACTGTAACCAGGATGGGACCTCGGGGCCGGATCTCACCATTTTCTGTGCGGTTTTGTGCTGCGTGTCCGCCAGATTTTTCTGCAGGCCTTGCAAAATTTCCTCAGAATTCTTTATCTGCTCCAGTAACTGATTCACCTGCAAAAGACCCAGTGGCCATTAGAAAATATATAGACTCATATTAAATGATTGGTTGCTATGGGTTACGATTGGTCGTTATGGGCTCTGGTCGGTTGCCATGGGCAACAAAGACAGTCTTACTGCTAGAAAGGTTTCTTACATAAGGCTTTATGGGTATACATTTATAGCTATATGAGGACTCGCCTGGTTAGCGCACTCCTCCGAGCTGCACCTCAGAGCATCCTGTAGCGCCTCCTTCTCCTGCGTCACCTTGTCCAGCCGCTCCGTAGTGTTCTGTAGGGCGGCCTTCTGCTGTGAAAACTGGATAATGGATAAAAAGCCCCCAAAATTAAAAAAACGCCCCACCTGGCGCCACCTTACTACACTTATCGACCGCAAACCAATTTTCTTTCAGTTTCAAAGCATCTAAAATGGAAAAAAAAACACACTAGTAATAGGAAATGTATACTATCGTTCTGTGTCTGCAGCTCCTATACACGCCTATAGGTTTCCATGGTAACAGACAAACTCTTTGTAGTCGATCTGGCAGTCACTGCTCTTCTAATTCTTACCATGATACATTTGGTGGGTAAGAAGGAAGTGGAGGACAGAGGGCAGGAAGTGTGGTTATAAATGGAGTCTGTTACCATGGAGTCACATAGTCCTGTATAGGAGCTGTGGACCCAGAACGGAGCAATGTTTTTAGGCCTTAGCGCCTGTGACGGATGGGCCGGTTGCCATGGTTACCTCTTGCTCAGATAATAGCTGGTAGCCCGCCGGAGGGATGTATATGCATTCGGGGACCAGGGTGGCTGTAGATATAAGGGAGGCCGTGTCTTCCTGGCCCGGGATCAGCCTGTCCCCAGGAAATGAGGAGATAGAGACACAATCAAAGCCCCGAGCAAAGGCCTCCGCCGCAGCCAAGAGCTCCGGGTCATCCGAGGGGCCCTCAGGAAAGGAAGTGAGGGGGTCCTGCCCAAAGCTGCCATCTTCCGTCTGAGACATCAAGATGCAATGGTTTCCTGTGGAAAGTGACACAAACAACTTAATAATACTTCAAAAAACAGTTACCCAGAACAGATAAAGAGCCTGCTCTTTACAGTCAGCTTCACGCTCTCACTTCCTGTTCAGGCTGTAGGTAGTTCTTCAGTTTAAGGCTCCAACTTCCTGTTCAGCCTATGGGCGGTTCTACAGCTTCAAGCTCTCACTTCCTTTTCAGGCTGTGGATGGTTCTTCAGTTTAAGGCTCCAACTTCCTGGTCAGGCTGTAGGTAGTTCTACAGTTTCACACTCTTACTTCCTCTTAAGGCTGTAGGTAGTTCCACAGCTTCAGGCTTCCACTTTCTATTCAGACTGTGGGTGGTTCTACAGCAGTGACTGACATTTCCGTTCTGCTATTCCTTACTGAGACTGTTAGAAGAACATAAATGATGGAAGGATCTAAACAGCAGGGCAGAAGCCTACAGAGCTTTAAAAGAGTTAAAGCTCACAGTAAGAAATATAAGCAGTATCCTGTGCCGCTGATAAGATACAGCAGGAAGTGATGTCATTATCCCGACCACTGCTAAAGCAGAGAGAGGTGGTTGGTAACCTAGGGAAGCTTGTGTACACAAGCAGGAGAGAAGAACTGCTCTAACTCTGAAAGGAAGCAAAATCAGAACAGCAGTGTAGTTGATAATCTTTTTACCATCGCCTACATGTTTAAGGTTAATCAATGTGGTGGAAGCGGCAGATGGAAGCACAATTTTGCCAATAATAGCATCAATGTCGGGCTGCCATTGCAGTTTTAGTAGCCACAATGTGAAAACGCGGCCTGACCGCAATATATAATCCAATAATGGATAATTACCATGCTATAATAAACTAGATTGCGCTATTACACCTCTGCACCAGTCCGGAGTCATACAGCGCCATAATAATACACTATGTGGTGCTATGTGAAAAAATAAATCGTATGCAAGTGTCACGCATTGTTTGTGGCCTAATTTTTCTCATAGGAGCCAATGGTGACTGGTACAAGTCCCTATTCCACCAGTCATAAGGAGTCCAGATATGGTGATAATGCTGTACTATAGAGCTCCTCTACCGCCATATGGTGCTATGTATAAAAAATAAATCCTATGCAGCAGCATCACACACCATCTGAATAGAAGTCAATAGTGACTGATACTTGGTACACCTCTGCACCAGACCTGAGTCATATGGAGCCATGCTATAGGGAGGATACCCTATGGAGAGTCCTCTACCGCCATATGGCGCTATATATATAAAAATAAATCCTATGCCGCAGCATCACGCACCATCTGAATAGAAGTCAATAGTGACTGATACATGGTGCATCTCAGTACCAGACCTGAGTCATATGGAGCCATGCTATAGTGAGGATACCCTATGGAGAGTCCTCTACCGCCATATAGTGCTATATGTAAAAAAAATTCAAAAAATAATGAATTGTATGCAGCGGCTTCACATGCTGTTTGGGGCTGATTTTTTTTTGCCATAGATGTCAATGCTGAGCAGTCACATCGCCCCATATGTGTGGATAATCCTCCAAACGAGCTGCAGGACGCTTTGGTAACACACTGTGTCGGCAGTTTCTGCACATTAGGCTCGGCACACATCATGTTTTGGTGCAGTTTAATGTACAGGCCAGGACGTATGCGATAAACGGATGCCTCTGAAGAAGCAGCGTCCGTCACCCATCAGGTCCTGTTGTAAAGAAAGCATACGTTTTTCTGGAAGCCAGTATAGTGTAGGCTCCTGCGCTATTCTATACATCTTTTTGCGGTATACAGACATGTACCAGCCAAAAGGCCACCATATACACAATGGGGCAGATTTACCAATAGTGTCTTACTTTTAGACAGTGTAAAGTTAGACTAGACAGTTTTATAATGCGCAACATGTATCAGTGTTGATAAATCTGGTGCAGGTTAGAACTGTCTAGTCTAACTCTGTACCACAATTAAGTTGGCTTACTTTCACACAAGTAACGCCGACAAAATCTGGGTGCATTTTTGGTCGCACTTAAGCCACGCCCCCTTCACCATGAAACCATGCCCCTTTTACGAGGTCACGCCCCTTTTGTCGGATGAGGCGCAGAAGCGTCTGAAACTGTCTAAAACACATAGTAAATGTGGCGAAAGGCTGGTTTCTGGTGCAAATGGAGCCAGAATTCTGGCGCAACTGCTTTGATAAATCTGCCCCAGTGTGCACCGAGCCTCACCGCAACAAGATCAGCTGAAGCACGTGAAGATCATGGATCGCCCTCCAGCTGCAGCATGTGAACACGACCTTGGCCAACCCTGCATCCCAGAGGACGGGCTCTAGAGTGTCAGCTCCTGGACCCAGCCTCTTCTGCACAGGCTTAGAGAATACTTTATGATTTAGTTACAAAATACTCAATGACAATTTATAAACTGCTACTTTTTAGTGACTACAACTCCCAGCATTCAACCTACAAAGAGAAAATCATGGACTTTTCAGCTTGTGCATTTCCAATTGTTGCAGGACTACAACTCCCAGCATTAAGCATACAAGGAGGCAATCAAGGGCTTTACAGCTTGTGCATTTCCAGTTGTTGCAGGACTACAACTCCCAGCATGCAGGATACAAAGAAGCAATCAAGGGCTTTTCAGCTTGTGCATTTTCAGTAGTTGTAGGACTATAATTCCCAGCATGCAAGGAGGCAATCAAGGGCTTTTCAGCTTGTGCATTTCCAATTGTCGTAGGACTACAACTCCCAGCATGCAAGGAGGCAATCAAGGGCTTTTCAGCTTGTGCATTTCCAGTTGTTGCAGGACTACAACTCCCAGCATGCAGGATACAAGGAGGCAATCATGGGCTTTTCAGCCTGTGCATTTCCAGTTGTTGTTGGACTACAACTCCCAGCATGCAGCATACAAGGCAGCAATCATAGGCTTTTCAGCTTCTGCATTTCCAGTTGTTGCAGGACTACAACTCCCAGCATGCAGGATACAAGGAGGCAATCATGGGCTTTTCGCTTGTGCATTAACAGTTGTTGCAGGACTACAACTCCCAGCATGCAGCATACAAGGCAGCAATCATAGGCTTTTCAGCTTCTGCATTTCCAGTTGTTGCAGGACTACAACTCCCAGCATGCAGGATACAAGGAGGCAATCATGGGCTTTTCAGCTTGTGCATTAACAGTTGTTGCAGGACTACAACTCCCAGCATGCAGCATACAAGGAGGATAATCAAGGGCTTTTCAGCTTGTGCATGTGCAGTGAGACTACAGCGCCTACCATGCTCACGCATGCTGGGAGTTGCAGGGCTCCAGACTTTGCAGCCACCGGTTGCACATGATGCAGCGCTGCTCCTCCGCACTCACCCCGCTGCGGGCTCCTCGGCGCTTGCACTTCTCCTGCACTTTCCTTCCTGACCCCAAACTTTCCTGATCAGGACGAAAGCAAATCCGCATCCGCAGGGGACACGTTTCCGTATCCGCTCGGGAATCTCCGCCGCCGCTCGGCTCTGTGGGCGCCAGGGAGCTCGGCATGTTCCGTCAGCGCTCGGCCTCCTATTGTCTTGCTTTTATTCGGCGGGGGCGCGGGGAAGTTCCTCACGCTCGGCCCCCCTATTGTCTCCTGCTGTGTTCGGCGGGGGCTCGGGAAATTCCCCTCGCGCTCGGCCCCCTATTGTCCCGCTGTTTTCGGCCGGGCTCGGGAAGTTCCGTCAGGCCGCCTCCTATTGTCTCCTGCTGTATTCGGCGGGGGGCTCGGGAAGTTCCGTCAGCGCTCGGCCTCCTATTGTCTCCTGCTGTATTCGGCGGGGGCTCGGGAAGTTCCGTCAGCGCTCGGCCTCCTATTGTCTCCTGCTGTGTTCGGCCGGGGCTCGGGAAGTTCCGTCAGCGCTCGGCCTCCTATTGTCTCCTGCTGTGTTCGGCGGCGGCTCGGGAAGTTCCGTCAGCGCTCGGCCTCCTATTGTCTCCTGCTGTGTTCGGCCGGGGCTCGGGAAGTTCCGTCAGCGCTCGGCCTCCTATTGTCTCCTGCTGTGTTCGGCCGGGGCTCGGGAAGTTCCGTCAGGCGCAGCTCAGTCTTCGGCAATTTCCGCCCTCAGCCACCTGTCACGTCCTTGAGGTGTTGCCTATACGGCAGGTGCAGTCACGTGTGTTCTGTAGCATCGGGAAAAACAAGGAGACGATGGGAGCGGGCCCCACCTGCGGGAAGGGGGGGAGAGGGGGTCTGAGGGGACAGGGGGGGTAGCGGAGTCTGGAGGGGACAGGGGGGGGGGGTAGCGGAGTCTGGAGGGGACAGGGGGGGGGGGGGGGGGGGGGGGGGGGGTGGGGGAGGGGTCCCGGAGGGAAGGGGGGGTTGCGGGTTGGAGGGGGCAGGGGGGAGGGGGGAGGGGGGGGGGGTAGCGGAGTCTGGAGGGGACAGGGGGGGGGTAGCGGAGTCTGGAGGGGACAGGGGGGGGGGTAGCGGAGTCTGGAGGGGACAGGGGGGGGGAGGGGG
>JAODAL010033441.1:0-45560 GCA_025379985.1 Phyllomedusa bahiana
GGTTTACTCTGTAGGCCACTATTTATGCATATGTGACTTTTTTCTCAATGCATAATATCAAATTGGATTTGATGCATTTAACCTATTCAGTGAAGAGTACATCTTTTGCACAGTATACTCCCACAGAGATCCAATTTAATCCCTTCTAGCACACAGACTGAGACTAGAACTCACAGATAGTAAGCTACAGGTGCTATGTATAAAACATACGTGGAGTATATTTATCAACTCAATAACACCAGTTCTTAGGTGTAATTCTATTAAAATGAATATTTATCAAGCTTCTGCTTTTTTCTAAAATGTACAACGTTTCCATTGACAGGACAGTCTGCTGCCTTAAAGGGTTTTCATTGAATATATAAATTATTGTAATGCAAACTACAACATTGAAAACTGTAGTAAGTATTCCCATATACTCACCTTTACAATGATACTGCATTTCTCCTCCATCACTATCCAAGACCCATTGAACCCCAGAAGGCAATGCCAATTGCCCAGGCTTGGACTGGCCCACGGGGTTGCAGGTGAGAGCCTTGTTGAGCCTCTTAGCATGGTGAGCTCCTTGGCATGGGAGGCCTGGGACTGCTTGAAGAATGTTCAATATGTGCAGTCATTTATAGTAGCTGTAGGGTGGGCCCCAAGAATTAAGTTCACTGGTGAGCCCCAAGAATCAACTAAGGGCATGTTCCCACGGCACGGGTTCGCGGCCGGTTTTTCAAACGGTTTGCGGTTTTGCAGACCGCCTGAAAAACCGGCCAAAAATGAGCACAATTGTGCTCTATGGAAAACCCGTGCCGGCCGCCCGAATAACATTGTGCTTGCACAATCTTCCGTCTGGTTTTCAGAATCTGTGCTAGCCAAAGTAAAGGGGGAGGGCTTTTCTCCGCTCATCGCGGAGAAAAGCTGTCCCCCCCACCGCCGTGTGCACTGCACATAAACCGACTGGTATTTGTCCCTTGCCGTGACATCCCAGCCCAACAGAGCAGTCACCAGCTACTGCAGTTATGAGCTGTATTTAGTGACATAGCTGACCTTTGACTGTACACTGACCCTTTATGATGTGTCACCCATGCATTGCACAGCGTTACTTTGCTTGGCAAACAAAGGGTGAGGCCCGGAGCCTTGACTGTGGTGATAAAATGACATTGCATTATTGTAAAGGTCATTAAACGTTGCAAAATATATAATTTTACTATTGTGACTGTTTTATATTCATTTATATAATTCATGGAAAACCCCTTTGTATAAGTTCACATTGGATCAATTTATTGTGAATTGTACAGTAGGTAAAATCCACAGCAGATTACATCACCAAGCATTACCATATTCGATTTTACAATTCTTATCCAAATGCTACAAAAAATGTATGCAGAATCTTGCAGCTCAGATTTTAAGTCTGCAGCATGTCAACTCCTGTTTTGGAATAAGCACAAATTTGTTGCATATTCTCTTATTGAATTCAAAAGGGGGTAATAATTTTAAATATTATATGAATGATAAAATATATTTCTTTGGATTTTGCAAAAACATGTGCATCTGTGGATTTAAAGAAACTTGTAAAATCTGCAGAAAAATCAGCACCAAACCAAATCAACCCCCCAAATCCCAGAGGATTTGATATACAGATTAATTATAGATGTTTTCCACAGCAAATCCAACCTGTGGGAACCTACCTTTTAAATAGTGGCGGTACTTAGGCAATTGCCTCTTTTGCTAATGCTGTAATTGGCCTCACTACTGTGTATTCACACAGAGCAGTTCTGTTACGTATCAAAACTGCACTCGGTAAAATCATTAAAAAGGTGAAACATATCCAACAAATGTCTTTCATCTGTAAAGATTAAAGAACCAATTACTGCAATTTAAAGTAAAAATGTATGTGGTTTCCTTGTGTGTGGGTTTGATGCAGTTTTAAACTGCAACAAAACTGCACTGTGGGAAAACACCGTAACTTTTATCATAATTTCTTTCACTTGGATCCTGGATACCACCTTATAAAAATCTGAAATGTTTTACTTTTTTGAAGTCCATGAAAAAAAAATTGCAACATGTTTCATTGGATGCCATGCAATGCTGGAATGGGTGCCTGGGGCCCCCCAGTGCAGCTGACTCTTGGGGCCCACCCTATAGTCACAAGAATTTAGGATCAGCAGTGTTGGACTAGAGTTCCTTGAGTCCATCAGTGGAGTTGATCCTTGAGGGTCCATCAGTGGAGTTGATCCTTGAGGTTCAACAAAGAGGTTGATCCTTGAGGTCCACCAGTGGAGTTGATCCTTGAGGTTCAACAGTGAGGTTGATCCTTGAGCTTCAACAGTGAGGTTGATCCTTGAGGTTCAACAGTGAGGTTGATCATTGAGGTCCACCAGTGGAGTTGATCCTTGAGGTTCAACAGTGAGGTTGATCCTTGAGGTCCACCAGTGGAGTTGGTTCTTGGGGCCCATCCTATAGCTACTGTACATGACTCTTATACTCTGCCTCTTTTTCTTTGCTTTTCTGTAAATCAGCTGCATGCCTGCCATACTTAGGGGCCCACCATGCCCAGGGTGCCACTAAAGGTTTCCCCTACTCCCCGGTGGGCTGGTCTGAGCTTGGTGCCATGAATCAGACCAGGATGTCCCCTAAAAGCACTGTTTCCTGTCTGCAATTTGGTACATGATACTGAACTATGTAGCCTGCAATATGGTGCCCAGTACATCTCTGTATAACGCACCACATTATGACCATAAGCCACTTGTGTATATGAAGCCTAATGGCAATCAAAATTAATTCTGTGCAAAATTGCAGTCTGCTGCTACCTGCGCACCCTCCTCATTGTGACAGTGGTAATTGATGTAAAGAGAACACAAATTGACATTAAGTGAGGCAGATTCATTAAGCCATTTTCATTCATTTAGTTCCTTTGATGGTCAGGCAGCCGCACAGCCTCTGGCGTGTGGAAAACTGATTTTTTACAGCCGTAAGTAGAGTTTCCAGTCACCTGTGTGTGACATGAATTGAAATTAGGCCCAGGTTGCACTAGGAAATGCTCCGGATTATCCAGAAAGCCAGCACTTGCTACCTGATCCGAGCATTGGTTCTTGTCGCCGGGGCTGGCAGAAGCTTGTGCCGTGTCATGTCCTGCATAGTAAGGGTTAAGTCCGTTTTCCTGTGAGATGTTATTTTCTATCGAGCTTGTTTTGAAACCGTCACTTTTCTTCTTCCCGTCCCCTGAACATCTGTGCAGTGATTCCTGTGTGCGCCGCCTTGACATCCTTTCACCACTCCAGAGACAATGCTTATGTTTTATTGCTGATGTGTGTTGTACAGATTGCTTTCTTTATGCATGCATCTTCTAGCCGGGTCTCTCAGGCGACGCGTTTGTGTGTAAACTCGGCCTTAATATTATTGTTTATCTACCGGAGAAAATGAGCGCCTAAGCCGTGCTTAATACAACCCTCTCCACGTGCCAAGTTGTTAACAATTTTCTGGTGTTTTTGTCTTCCAGATGGAAATACAGTACGTATACGGAAGCTATTAGCACTATAATTGCTGTCTGTCACTATGACAACAAGCCGCTGCAGTCACCTGCCTGAGGTCTTACCAGACTGCACTAGCTCAGCACCCTCTGGAAAGACACTCGAAGATTGTAGCAGTCTTGTGAATGGACAGCCACAGTATGTCATGCAAGTTTCAGCAAAGGACGGTCAGCTGCTGTCAACAGTCGTGCGGACTCTGACCACACAGAGGTAAATGATTCATTACTGTGAGTGATGCCCACTTATGGGCATCTACAAAGGATTTGGCACAGTGCTGCCAACAGTTATATGTAAATTGACAGTTTGGGGGAGTTTGAGAAAAAACATGGGGATGAGAGAAAAAAAAAAAACTTCATGGCCCATCTAGTCTGCCTGCCTGACATTAGCTTGGTATTTCTATCTTTCCCAGGCTGGTTTACAGTCACTGGAAGTTTGTTCCAAGCATCTACTACTCTTTTAGTAAAATAATCTTTTCTGACATCGCATCTGCTCATCCCCTAAGTACATCTGCATTAAGAAATAATTCTAATGTAACTGCTTGTGTGATCTAAAATATGGAAACTGCTGTAAGCATTTTTCCATAACATTGTACATGTCTGGAAGTTGATTTAGTAGCTATTTTCAAATGTCTACAAGTTTTGCTTGCAAAGTAGCATTTTGTATGCTATGCTGAATGTCAGATATTCCCCTGGTTTTAAACACCTGGTAGGTAGCGCAATATTCTGTGTGTTATGGGCAGGCAGATTCATCTTGCTCTTTGCTAAGCAGGCAGCTTCTTATTGCCCTCTACTGGGCAGGTAGCCTTATAATGCCCCTTGCTGGGTAGGTAGCCTCATATTGTCCTTTGGGGTAGGTTTTCCTCTATTACCCCTTTTCGGGTAGGTAGCCTAATATTGCCCTTTTCTCCGTAGGAAGCCTCGTATTGCTCTTTTAGGGGGGGTAAAATTATTTTCCTCTTCCTGGGAAGAAAGGGTTTTTATTGCCTCTTCGTATTGGCCTCGTCAGGGAAGGCAGCCTCATATTGCCCTCACCTCGGCAGGCAGCCTCATAATGCCCTCACTTGGGAAGGCAGCCTCTTTGCTGGGCTGACAGACTCATAATACCCTCGCTTGGGCAGGCAGCCTCACATTGCCCTCTCCTCGGCAGGCAGCCGCATATTGCCCTCTCCTCGGCAGGCACCGGGCATTTGCCCTCTCCCGGGGGAGGCAGCCGCCTATTGGGGCCCCCTTTCCTGGGGAGGGAAGGGGGATATTGCCCTCTCCCGGGAAGGCGGCTTTTTGCCCCTCCTGGGCAGGCAGCCGCATATTGCCCTCTTCTGGGCAGGCAGCCGCATATTGCCCTCTTCTGGGCAACCAGCTTCACATTGCTCTTTGCTGAGAGGGCAGTCCACTTTGTCTTTGCTGGCGGGGACGGGGGACTCTTATTGCCCTCTCTGGGGTAATCAGTCTCATATTGCTCCTCTAGGGTAGGAAGTCTCATATTGCTCCTCTAGGGTAGGAAGTCTCATATTACCTTCTTCTGTGGAGGCAGACTCTTATTGCTCTTTGCTCTTCCAGGTCAGTCAGCCATATATTGTCTTATTCTGGGCAGGCAGGTTCACATTGCTTTTTGCTGGTTCGACGGCCTATTGCTGTCTCCTGAGAGGCAATTTTCTTTTTGGGTTTTCTTAGGGCGGTTTAAGCCTCATTGCTCCTCTAAAGCAGGAAACCTCATATTGCCATCTCAAGGGCATGCAGCCTCATATTGCTCTCTCCAGGGCAGGCAGTCTAATTTCTACTCTTTTTCCTCCCCATTCTATGGCATACATAGACCCTAATATAACATATCTATAGGTGGTGGTTTTAACCAGCGCTCTTCTTCAGAGACAATTCTATTTATTTCAGTTTGCAGGCACAGCTTTTGTGAATGCGCCAAAGTTATGCTTTGCTATGAGCCAAAGATGTGCTATGCACCAAACATATGCGCCAAAGTTATGCAATGCTTTCCAAGGCATACAAGACCCCAGATTTATGAACCACATACGACAGGTTCATACATGGTCACATTGGCATGTCAGTGCCAAGTTTTATACATGTCGCCCAGTGTTTTAATAGTTACAGACAGAAAAATCTGTCTTATAATGTTTCTGTCACTTATCGCCAGTCTGTAGAATTCCAAGAAACCTTCACATACAGCAGCTCCTATTATAATGATCCAAATCTCTAAATTTATTGCTTTATACTTATTGTCCCTTTTGATAAATTTAACCCTTAGTTAAAGTGCTGTAATCTTGCTTAATCACCTGATCCTACATTGGGCATGGAGCGATACTAGTGCATGCTGGGTGGTACAGTGCAGCTATACCAATAGGATCCTTATCTCATGACTACATTTTCTGTTTATTTTACCCGTCTTTGTAAGGGTCTAAGGTTAAAATGATGCCCACTTCTAGGTGTATTTTTCTGAAAAATATTTAGTGGTATGTTCTCACCATGCTGTTTAACAGAGTTTGCTCTTCACAACCAGCATCAGGCTCCTACTTCCTGATTAGGTGTGGGGGTTTTAAGGTGATTTGGTTTATCAGCTTTCGCATTCATAGTGATCTGTTGAGGGACATTTGGTGATAAGGGGTCCTTTTTAAAATGCAAGGTAGAAGGTTACGAGCTTAGGGGGGTTAAACAATTGTCAGTAAGAAAGGATAAACAAGCTCCTGTGCTGCATAAAACACAGCAGGGAGTGACATCACCATTCCAGACAGGGCTAGAGCACAAAAGGTGGCTGGTAACCTTTTGAAGCTTTTGTACACACACTGGAGATAAGAAAAATTTTTGTTCTAAAATGAAGCAACATCAAATTAGAAAAATATTTTATAAACAGTCTTTTTTACCTTCACTAAAGGTTAAATAATTAATGAAAAAAAAGAATACTCCTTAAAAGACTGCATCTGACGAAACCTCCATATCACTCATGTACAGTTGTAGACGTTTAATATTGCTGTCTAAAACTTACACAGTCACAGAGGCATTTAAACAAAGACCCTAGCATAAAATACAACTTTTAATATTATGCAATATAAAAAATGTGTCCCTTCAAAATACTACAATAAATTAAGTGCAGATATACTGCATCCAAAAGTATACCCCAGGATGATATATGGGTAGCAAACAAAAGTTCCAGTATGATATATAATTTTGGGTAACCATCTAACGAAAAAAAAACAAACAGTAAACTATTTTTTAGAAAAAAAAATTAGATAAAAAAAAAAATATAAGTTATATTATTTTATATGAAACCTTTTAAAAGTCCCTAAATTGTGTCTTGTTCCTGATTTGATGTGTTGCCTTGGAAAACAGAATTCCTTAAGGCTATGTTCACACGGCTTTTTTTTGGGACGTATTTCGGGGAAAAACCCCTTCCCGGGAAAAACATTTTTCAAAAAAAATATGGAAAAAATTAGATTTTGGGGCCAAAATTTATTCCCAATGTAAAATTAAAGCCCCCGTCGGGTAAAAAACGAGGGGGGTATTTCCGCGACGTTTTTTTGCCAAAGTTAAAATTCGATCGTTAAAAATTTTGTCCCCTGTCATTTTTTGGGGGCGTATTTTTACGGGCTTAAAATCCCCAAAGGTTAAAAAAAATGGGGAATGTGTTTATGACGGCCCAAAAAAACGTGCCAAAAATTTGGGGGACGGGATTTGAAACGTTTTTTCAGGGACGTAATTTTGCGGAAGTAATTACTTCCCTTTAATTTCGGGAAAAAAGGGGTGGGGAAACAATGGGCCTAAAAAATGGGGCCATTCGGGTGAAAGGGAAAATTTTCACCAAAAATGGGCCCCCGCCTTTCCCCTGATTTTTCATTAAGTTAATAAATTTTTTTAAAAAATAGCAAAAAAAAAATCTAAAAGTCAAAAAAAATTTTAACCCAAAAAATTTAAAGTGTTTAAAAACCCCACATATTCTTGTCCCGTTTAACCAGTTTCTATTTAAGGGGTTTAAACCCCGATTTTAAATACGCAAAAAGTTGGGGGATAAAATTTTTGGGGTGCCCTCCAAAATGCTTTAAACATGGATAGTAATTGGTGACCAAAAATTTTGAAATTTTTTTGTGGCATTTCCTTTAATTTTTTTTTTAAGATCTTTTTGGGGACATTTGTTGCATGTTTTTATTTTTCTTTAATTTTTTATATATTGGTGCCATTAAAAGCTTACAAAATCTTTCAAGGGACCCCCTTTTGCCAAAGATGTTTTCCCCCCGGGGTTCCTTTTTTCGGGGACCCTTTCCGGTTTGGGAAAAAGGGGCCGGGCCGGGGGGCAACCCGGGGGATCCCCCCGGTTTTGGGCCCCCCCCCCAGCCCCTGCGGGCCCCGGAAGGGAGTGCCCGTCCCCTCCCCGGGGCCCGGTTTTCCCCGCAAACCGGTCCCTGAGCGCCCGGGAAACCGCTTTCCCCCAACGCCCAAAAAGGGGTACCGGGCCTGGGAAATGGGGGGACTTTTAAAGGGCCCCGGACTTCCCCGGGGTGGCAAACCCGGTGTCAGGGGGAGCACAGCGCCATAGCGCTGCGCCCGCTGATCTCCCCGGCAGGTGAAGACACTAGGCCTTCAGCCTGCCGGGGGCGGCCCGGCCCCTAATGTGACGTTTTGGCGGGCGCACCGGTGAAAGTCAAATCCAAAAACCCGCCCCCTATTTCAGGACGCCAGTACCCGGAAACGGCGGGGGGGCGCAGGAAGGGGCGGGGGCCGGAGCCAAGGTAAGTGATTTTTTGTTGTTTTTTTTTTTAAACAAACCCCAAGGGGGGCGCTGACTAACCCGGGGGGCCCCTGGGTACAAGGGGGGCCCCGGTACAGGGGGGCGCTGGGTACAGGGGGGCCCCGGCCACAAAAAGGGGGGCTCGCTCAAAGGGGGGCTCTGACTACAGGGTGGTCCCGGCTAAAAAGGGGGGCTATGGGGAAAAGGGGGGTTGGTACAAGGGGGGCTTGGGCTTCAGGGGGGTCCCGGCTACAAGGGGGGGCCCTGGCTCAAGGGGGGGTCTTTTTAACTTTTTTTTTTTTTCCGGGGGGGGGTTGGTAAAAAGGGGGGCTTGGGGTACAAAAGGGGGGGTCTGGGCTTTCAGGGGGGTCTGATACCGGGGGGGGGTCCCGACCTAAAAAAGGGGGGCCCCGGCTACAAGGGGGGGCCCTGGGTACAAGGGGGGCGCCCGGGGTACAAGGGGGCCTGGCTAAAAAGGGGGCTCTGACTACAGGGGGGGTCTGGGTAAAAGGTTTGGGGCCCCGGCTTTCAAAGGGGGGCCCCCGGGGTACAAGGGGGGGCCCCGGTAAAAAGGGGGCCCTGGGCTACAGGGTGGTCCTTTTTTACAAGGGGGCTTTTGGCTCAAAGGGGGGGTCTGGCTTTCAAGGGGGGTCTGGGTACAATGGGGCTCTGATTACAGGGTGGGGGCTTTGGGGACAAGGGGGGGCCCGCCCACAGGGGGGTCCCTTTTGGGTACAAGGGGTCCTGGCTACAAGGGGGGGCTTGGTACAAGGGGGGCTCTTTTTTAAAAAGGGGCCCCGGCTTAAAGGGGGGGCCCCGGCTACCGGGGGGGGGTCTGGGCTACAGGGGGGGCTCTGAAAATACAGGGGGGGCTCTGACTACAAGGGGGGCTCTGGGCTAAAAGGGGGCCCTGGGGCTACAAGGGGGGGGGGGTTTTGACTACAGGGGGGTCCTTTGGGTACAAGGGGGGGGCCCCGGCTACAAAGGGGGGGCTCTGACTTAAAAAGGGGGGGCTTGACTACAGGGAGGGGCTTGACTACAAGGAGCTCTGGCTACAAGGGAGCCTTTTTGGCTACAAAAGGGAGCTCTGACTACAAGGGGAGCTTGACTAAAGGGGGGGCCCTGGCTTTCCAAAAGGGGGCTCTGCTTTCAAGGGGGGGGCCCCGGGTACAAGGGGGGCTCTTTACTACAAGGGGCTCTGCTACAGGGGGGTCCTGGCTTTCAAGGGGGGCCCCTGGGTATAGGGGGGTTCTGACTATAGGGTTTGGTTTGCCCTTTTGGGGGGCCTCTGGGTACAGGGGGCCCCGGCCCACCCCTTAAGGGGGTCCCCGGGCTCCCTTCAGCGGGGCCCGGGGTAAACTTCGAGGGGGCCCCGGCCCCCTTCAGGGGGGCCCCCCGGGGGGCCCCCTTACCCCAAAGGGGGGGCCCCGACTACAAGGGGGGCCCCGGGTATCTTTAGAAGGGGTCCTGGCCCCACCCTTCAGGGGGGCCCAGCCCGGGGCCCCCCGACCCACCTAAAAGGGGGGCCCTGGGGCCTTTCCCAAGGGGGGGGCCCTGGCTACCTAAAGGGAAACCCCCTTTACTTTCAAGGGATGCCCCCACTACCTACAAGGGGGGGGCCCGATTAAAAAAGGGGGCCCCCGGGTACCCTTTAAAAACTAAAAGGGGCCCCCGAATAACCCACAGTAGCTAAAGGGGGGGCCCCCGAAATTTCCCGAAATTTTGCTAAAGGAGGGGCCCCTTTAAATTCCCGTTTTTTACCTGAGGAGACCCCTAAAGCCTGCCCAAAATACCCCTAAAGGAAGGTCCCCAACTGTTTATCTACCCTTTATGGGAAGCCCCTTTAAATGCCTGGATTTCTACCTTTAAAGGGGGTCCCCCAAATGCTTGCAGCCTATTTAAAAGGGGGCCCTAACTACCTACAGCTTCCTAACTGGGAGAAACCCCCCTTCCTTAGCCCGGGGGGTTGCCTATTTGCCTTTTCCCACCTAGTGTCTTGTCTTTTCCCCAACCCGGGGAATATAAATTTAGAGGGCAGGGAGCCCTTAGGCGCTCTTATCTCCAGGGGTTTTTGTCCCCCTTTCCCCCCCCCCTTTCCAAAAACCTTTGGATTACCCCGGCCTCTAAGTTATGGCTTGTACCCCCTCTCCCACCCCTGGGGGGTTTGTTTAAAAGGTGGGAAAAAGAAAAAAGAGATGCTAGAAAAATTGAGGATTCTAAGATATTTGTGTGTAAAATTTTTCAGGGAAAGAGCTTGGGGGCCAGGACAAAATCAAACTGGCGGGTTTGGAACCGGAAAGCAGAAAAGAAGGAAAAAAAAACGAACTCCTCAGATAGGGGCGTCTCCCGGGGATTCCCCAAAATTTTAGGGGTTATTTTACTTCTAATTGGATTTGGTGTGGGGACCAAGGGGAAAAAAGGAGGGGGATATTGTAAGTGGTGGAGGGATATTTTATGTGGGTGTTGGAGCGGGATATTTTAAGTGGGTTTGGGGGGAGATATTGGGATGTGGGTGGGGGAGATATTGTATTGGGGGGGTGGAGGGGATTTTTTTTGTGGGTGGCGGGGTAAATTTTATGTGGGTGGAGGGGGATATTGTATGTGGGTTTGGGGGGGGGAAAGTTTTATGGGGGGTGGAGGGGGGATATTGATGGGGGGTGGGGGGGGGATAGTGTTTGGGGGGGTGGGGGGGTATTGGATGTGGGTGGAGGGGGATATTGTTTTTGTGGGTTGGGGGGGGATATTGTATGTGGGTGGAGGGGGATATTGTATGTGGGTGGGGGGGATATTGTATGTGGGTGGAGGGGGATATTTTATGTGGGGGGAGCGGGAAAATTTTTTATGTGGGCTGGAGCGGGATATTGTATGTGGGTGGAGGGGGATAAATTATGGGGGTGGAGGGGGAATATTGTATGTGGGTGGTGGGGGATATTGTTTGTGGGGGGAGGGGATTTTTTGTATTTTTGGTGGAGGGGGATTTTTGTATTTTGGGGAGGGGAATATTGTTTTGTGGGTGGGAGGGGAATATTGTATGTGGGTGGAGGGGCAAAGTGTATGTGGGTGGAGGGGGATTGTATGTGGGTGGAGGGGGATATTGTATGGGGGGTGGGGGGGATATTGTATGTGGGTGGAGGGGATATTGTATGTGGGTGGAGGGGGTTTTGGGATTTTGGGTGGAGGGGGATATTGTTTTGTGGGTGGAGGGGGATATTTTTTTGGGGGGGGGGGGATAAATTTTTATGTTTGGGGGGAAAGGGGGGTTTTGTTTGTTGGGGGGGGGGGGGTATTGTATGTGGGTGGGGGGGGGGGGGATATTTTTTTTGGGGGGGGAGGGGATATTGTATGTGGGGGGGGGGGGATATTGTATGTGGGTGGAAAGGGGGTTTTTGTTGTGGGGGGGGGGGTTTTTGTTTGTGGGGGGTGGGGTTTTTTGTATGTGGGGGGTGGGGGATATTGTATGTGGGTGGGGGGGGGCAATTTGTTTGTGGGGGGAGGGGGATTTTTTATGTGGGTGGAGGGGGATATGGGGTGGAGCTTTCTTAGCCTGTGTCTATGTTTTGTTAGACTTTTTGACAAATTTTTTTTGTGTGACTCACTTGCTATTGTATTTCAAAAATACCGTTCTGGGTTTTTCAAAAAATTTTTTTTATTTGGTAAAAGGGCGCATTTTTTGTCCCATTTGGGGGTAATTTTTAAAGTACGTTAGGTTTGGGGCCCCCCAGGGGGGGCCCCCCCGATCATCCCGGGGGGGCCCAAGGGCCCCCCAGTCCGACACTGCTTATCGGACACAGTGACTAAATCTTTGTGTGGGTTTTTAACATGGATATAGTATATACTCTATATTCTTTGCATTTCTGGTAAACATATATTCAATTTGTAATAAACTATAATTGTATTAGGGATGTGCTATCCTGGCTTCATGTCTTTCTTCATTTGACATGATATGGTATAGAAGTGATGTGGTTGGATATGCTTAATACCTCTGGAGACGTGTTAGCTTTATATGTGATATGCTAGTTTTAACATTGGCACTTGGCATACATTGTAAAAGGCTTTTCACGTGGAATTGTTTTTTTTTGTTTTAAAAAAAAAAAAATCTTGTTTTGGTTTACCTCATGAGAGTAACCATAGCTATGGAAACTGCTCAAAGATTGAACATTTTTTATTGAATAACTAGTTGGTGGCTTTTTGTGGCACTGCTAATATATGGCACTATTATTTACACTTTTAAGCTGCTGTTTTAGTTTTCGATCATTAGGTGTTAGGGCCCGCCTGATTTTGCTGTGTGGCCCTATGGATGCTGGCTATGCCTCTCATTCTCTGTCAACTCTAATATGCTCCTGTGATGTCCATAAAGCATTAAATCTGAGCAAGGCCTCTTTATTACAAAGGTTCCCAATGACAAGATAATTGTGGGGCCTGTGTTGCTTGTAACCTCAACTATTACTAGCTGGTTCCCATGACTATGGTATCCATGTACCAGGTTCACTAGAGGGAGATAGAGATCTACCCTCAAATATATTTATATGGCCTAATAGGTTGTAGTATATAGAATGGTGCCGCACACCTATGGAGCTGAATGGGTGCTCAGTGGAAAGCCAAACGGCTAAAGTCCAATGTAAAGATAATCCACGGCACTCCTTGAATAGTGATAGATGAATATTTATTCAATAAAGGCAATAATGTGTCACCAGTCTCCATTACACACAATAAGCAAACAAAGAAGTTTAGAGATTCCCACAGTCCAACATTTCAGCTGAAAAGGCCTTCATCAAGGATGTGAGTGGTGGGATATGCAGAGCCGACACTTTATTGCCTTTGATTGACTAAATTTTCATCTACTATCAGTCAAGGAGTTCCGTGGATTATCTTTACTGTGGCCTAATAGGATTATATAGATAGGATAGTCCAACCGCACAGCCCCTTTTTGTGATATAAGCTCTTACTATGCAAGTTCCAGAACCAGATTTTGGGGGGAGGAAGCATACTGTCTCTAAAAAGGCATTAAGGATGAGCACTGTTATATGGAAAATGTGCATGTTTGCCTTGTGTGCAGGGCTGTCCCCACTGTTACATCACAGACAGAAAATCCAAATAATAACCCACTATAAAATAGAACTTTTACTAAATATACATTAAATGCAAATCACCATTCCCCAATGAATACACACAGTGCTGTTACCTACTGAATATCTAGCATGACAAAATGCATTGAAAAATTATATATATACCAATAGAGCTGCTATAGTCGATAATTCCACCAATAGTAGTGAATGACAAAAGAAACAGTGGTTCCCATACTTACCCTATTCTTATCCTGTCAGCACAGGTAGGAATATCGCCCCAAAAAGGGCGGTCCCGCCTATCGATGGCTATCCCTACTACCTCCTATATGGTGTGGAACAGGCAAGGCAGCCCCATTGACAATTTACAAACAACAGGCCCAAAATATTGTAAACTGACCTGTGAAAAAACAGTTTTGTCATGCAGAAAACATAAGCAAATACATATGCATAAATCCCTATTTACAAAACACCATGCAAATAAATGCATAGAAGGAATATATATGAGGATGGATAGAAGCGATGAAAAAAGATATTCCTACTGTACTTATTGCATCAAAATCCCGACGCGTTTCCCCCTCCAAAATTCACGGAGGGTTCATCAGGAGATCACTCGGCACTAACCCCTAGGTATAGGGTCATATTAAAGCACTGGTGCAGCTGATGTTGAGTCCCTGCACCCACTGTTACCAGTTCATATCATGTACCATATCAGTGGAGTAATTTTTTCTAACATTGATCATGGTCCCAGAAAACAGTACTGCTCATATTGTCCTGATGGCACCCCTGCTCGACTGAATGACTGATCTGGATTGTTTCTGAATCTTGATTGGTTACTTACATAAATCATTTTTACATGACCATTACAAAACAGGACATAGTTATCCATGTCTTTAATAGATCATTTACTTTAGCTGTTCCCTAATAACAGAACAGTATATGAAAACCCCCAAAATTTTCTGAATTAGGCAAAAAAACCCCATTACAATCTGATTAAAAACCACATACTTATGTTAGATTTTGATCACTATGCCGGTATGGCCTTTTAGAGTGATGTTGAATTAGAAGTTCTTATTTTTACTGAACTACTGAGATGTATTCAAATCTTATTTCAATATTCATGTTCATTGCAGATTTTCCCTCTTTGAGAAATGGAGGTCTTTTAAGTTCTTTTCGCCCAAAAGGATTCAAATAACTTAAAAGCTTTGTGAACAATGTGTGCAGCAATTCAGTAAGAAGATACTTTTCTATACTGAAAAAAGAAGTATCTCAGTTGGCCTCATTTTTAAATGACATGCCTTCAACCAACCATGACTACTAAAGTGGAAAAATACCATTAATGGAACTGCATTACCATGCAAGCCAAAAAATTCAGAGTGAATAAGCTTGCACTGCTCACATATCATGCCCGCATCTCAGGGTATAACTGTTACAGTGAACCTACTGATGCTTTGTTCCTTATAATGACATTTATATTATGTTCTTCGTCGCTGCCTTAGTGTATTTGTAGAAGGCAATCTTAAAAGGTTATCTTCTTTAGAAAACTTATCCTATGTAAATGAAGAATGGTCTCTCATTCAGGACCATATCTCCAACTGCAAGGGCAACTATTTTACCTGTGGACTCACCTCAGATTAATGGAACATTTGCTGCCCAGTTTCCCCTGTAGATTACAGTTGACTACTGGGGATCCCAGTAGTGGCACATTCCATACAGATCACTGTGTGGGCAGAGATCAGCTTATAACAAACAGGCGTTGTCCAGGATAGAGATCCTTTTTTTCCAGAACATTTGACGCTTGAGTAAAAATATATGTTGCATGACAAGGCCCATTTAATTGTTATAACAGCGACAACAAAATGTAAAGGGTTTGTTATGGAACCTCTCAAAGGAATGTTTGAAAGTAAATAACATAAAATCCCCATTAAAGGTCTAATATATGTAAGATAAAGAATGGATAACACTCGGAAACAAAAAAAAATGTTTTGTGTGCCTAGAAATTTTGACCTTATTCTGGATATTTGAGTTCTGCTGAGTCTGAAAATCCCACGAGATGTTGATTGCAAGATTCTACATTGTTCTTGGGATGAATTTCTTTAGAAATATGTAGTGCAGATGAATAGAATTCAATTTGCACATGCACATTCATGTTTTTGTTTGCATGTGTTCTTTAAATGTTCTAAAATTTATGTTTTTCTGTTTCACATGAATTTCCAACATTTCTTTATTACTTTATTGAGTGACCAATACTTTCAGCAGCATGTACTTGGTAAGGTGTCAATGCCAGATGTCCAAAACTAGAGTGGGTGTCATTAGAATTAGCGCCACAAACATACTCAAAAAACGGTTCCAGCTTTCAAGGCACCAAAATTAGTGTTCCCCGGTGTTCTCTTTTTATATACATCATTTTCACTAATAAGTACCAATATAAGACTATAGCACTATTTATGATTTACATGGGGGGAAAAAAATATTTTGGGGAAAAGGGGATTTTTTAAGTTTTCCCCTCTTAAAAAGAATGGAGGGGTCGGGGATTTTTTCATGGCCAAAAAACTTGGAGACAGAGTCTAAAAACCAGAAAATCATATTTTTTGATTTTTAAATAAAAAAATTTGTATTTTTATTGATAAAAAAAATTTGATCCAAAAAAAAAAACAAACTTTTTTTTTTTTCACTTAAACCTTTGGTTGCAATTACAGATATCCTATTTCCTGTTGCTTGACCAATTTTTCAAACATTAAAAAAGAAAATCATGTTTTTTCACTATCGACATGAAAAACAAATAAACCTTTCCTTTTTAGGTCAAATGGGATTACCAAAAATTTTTTATATTTGCCAAATGCCAGAAAAGAAAGGGGAGAAATTTTTTAAGGCATTTTTTTTATTTCACAAAATCAAAAAGTTTTTCATATTTATTAGTATTTGGTAAAATTTTCCCTTAAACTTTATGACTTGGTCAAAAATTTTTTGGGTATCCTTTTCCCCAAAAATTCTCACAATAGTTCGTAGGGAATTTTGGTATTCCCCCTAACAGAAGGGTTTAACTGAGCCCTGTTTTTGCAAAAAAAAAAAGGGTATGCTCACCCGCCTTTATATGCTCCTGGGGGAAGATAGAGTGGACACTACCACCGCCCCCGTGGGTTGCAAGTGCGAAAAGAAAAATCCAAATTCCACTACAATACCTATAGTTTTAAAAAAAGAAAAAACTTTTTTATAAATCCAAACAAAAAAAACATGCAAAAAAAAAGGGGCCCATGCATGGAAGAGCCCGAGATAAACCTGCGTTTTTTAAAGGGGACTGAGCGTTTTTGAAGCCCAAAATTCTTAATCTAGCTAAAATAACAGTGAGTATGAATTTTAAATATCAGTAAGTCCGGTCCCTTTAAGAAAAAACCTAAAAACCCAAAAAGCACATAGAATATAAAAATATAAACCGATTCAAAACCCAATATGAAATACACATACAAAATACATCAAAAAAATTGGGAAATTCAATAAAAATCATAATGCCCTGTTGATTTTAACCCTTTTGGGGTTTCTAGTACCCAAGTCAAAGATCCACGAAAAATTTGACTGAAATTTACGGAACAAACCCCCCCCCGGGGGGAAATGGTCCCTTTTTATCCTAAAAATGAGAAAACCGCTGACCTCACCTCCATTATCTCCAATGTTTCCCCCGGGGGCCCCCCCCGCCCCCCTTTGGCAGAACCTAAATTTTTTTCGGGGATAAACTTGTTAAAGCGATAACTCTTATTTGGGAAAAAAGAATGAATTGATTAGAATTTTGGCAAAAAAACGATCTGCATTTTTGTGCCACCCTTGTTTTAACCTGATTGTTCAACCCAAGAAATCAAGGTGGGGGGTTTTGGGGGGGGGGGGGGGGGGGGGGGGAAAAACTTGGGGGGGGAGAGCCCAAAATGGGGGGGCCTTCTAGAAATAAAAATAATGCTGTGTCCAGTTGTCCTGACCCTTTCCCTATTCTAAAAAATGGGAGATTTTTTTGGGCGTAATAATATAACAAGTTATAGTGACTAGATTTCAGGAATGGGGTCATTATCCAGGATTTTTCTGATTCCCAGATTGGAGTCGGGAAGGAATTTTTCCCTAAAAAGAGGACAATTGGCTTCTACCTCATTGGGGTTTTTGCACTTCCTCTGGATCAACACCTTGCATAGCAGGCTAAAAAACTGGAGGGAAGGTTTGCTTTTTTCGGCCTTACAAACTATGAAACTATGAATAATGATAGAAACAATTTGTTTAAACTGCATACTGTACGTAGTACTAAAAGTTACTATGTTGTTAGTGTGTTTAGAATGCTTTTTAGAAAACTAATTCTGTCCCGAGATAGGATTCTTTTTGGGCTACTCCCAAAATTCTGAATCCTTGTAGCCTCTTTCACATGCCTGCACTGGCTTCCTCAGATGAGTTTGAACTGCGATCATCCGTGCAGTTCCTGGGGAAGTCTTATGAGATCCCCATAGGGAATGTTTTTTGCCACATGGCCGGGTGACATGAAGTTGCCATTAAGGTAGTGTTACCTGCTAGCGCTTTTTTTTATGGGGAAAAGAATTTGTACACATTCCCCACTAGTACCCCGCAAGGTGACATCCCAAAAATTTATCTCCACTTCGCTATAGGAAAAAGTGAAGCACAAATTACAAGGATTCCAGTTGATGTACTTAACAAATTGGGAAATAAGTGCAAGGTCGCCCCCCCAGACCAGGAGCAGGTCGTCTATATAAGGCCTACCCCCTGATCTGCGGGAAAAAACGGATTGTTCGGCGCTGAAAAGAAAATTTCTTCCCATATGGCCATAAAAATATTAGCGAGAGAAGGGGAAAATTGGGCGCCCATAGGTGCCCCCTTTCTCTGCAAATAAAACACCCCATAAAAAAAAGAAATTATGACTTAATAAGTACCTAGTAACCTCTACCCAAAAACTGACACTTTGTAGACAAAAAATTGCTATGTGCTGTCAAAAACCTGTATAAAATTTAAGGCTAAATCATGCGGAATACAGGGGTATAGACCCCCAACCCTCACAAGAAACCCAAGAATAAGTATCGTCCCATTTAAATCCTCGATATTTTGAATTAATTTTTAGTATCTTGGATATATCCTGGGATAGCAGTCACCAGTGGTTGTAGTTGGATATCCAACCACTGGCTTAACCGTTCATTTAGGGACCCTATACCTGACACTATGGGGCGGAAAGTAGGGGGGAAACCCCTCTTGTGCACCTTAGTTAGAGAATGGAAAATAGCCATTATGGGTTTATCTACCAACATTTTGTCTGCTAAATCTCTGGAGAAAATTTCCAGAGATACGCCCTCACAAAGGATTTTGTCTAAAAGGACTTTTTAACTTGGTTGGGATCTTGGGCTTTGAACGGTGTAAGTGTCTGTATCTTGTAGGACTCTGAGATTCTCTCTCCTATAAAGACCTTTATTCAAAACCACCACCTCCCCTCCCTTATGAGCCATGTTTGTAGGTTGCCTTGCTCACACCTGCCTTCTCAGCTTAAATTATTAATAGGATTCCGATCAGGGCTTTGAGATGGCCACCCCAAAACATTGACTTGGTTATCCTTAAGCCACTTTGTAACCAGTTTGGCAGTATGATTTGGGTTATTGTCCATTTGGAAGACTCATTTCCATTCAAGCTTTAACCTGCTGGCTGATGTCTTGAGATGTTGCTTCAATATTGCCACATAATGTTTTTTCCTCATGATTCCATCTATTTTCTAAAGTGCACCAGTCCATCCTGCAGCACAACAACCCCACAACATGATGCTGCCACACCCGTGTTTCACAGTTGGTTTCTTAGGCTTCCAAGCTTCTCCATTTTTCCTCCAAACATAACAATGGTCATTACGGTCAAACAGTTCAATTTTAGTTCCGTCAGCCCACAGAACTTCTCCAAAAATGGAGGTCTTTGTTTGCAAACATTAATCTGGTTTATATATGTTTCTTTTGGAGTAATGGCTTTTTCCTGGCAGCCTTTCAGCCCATTTTAATACAGTATTCGTTTCACTTTGGATAATGACACAATCTTACCACTTTCCGCCAGCATCTTCACGAGGTCTTTTGCTATTGTTCTTGGGTTGATATGCACATGTCGGACTAAAGCACATTCACCCTCTGAACACGAACCCGCCCCTTCCTGAGCTAAATGGCTGGACATTCCCATTTTTTTTGTACTTGGTTTAAAATTTGTTTATAAATTTAATGGGGCCCCTTGGGAATCGGGAAATTGCCCCAAAGAGTACCAACTTGTCAATCAAAATTCTCTTCCTTATACGGGCTGATTTCTTAATTTTTACCATGTGTTACACACAGAAGCATGTGTTTAGGTGCCTTTAAAAATAAATTCACAGGTGGTCCAAATTAACTCAGAGTCTTTAAACCCAAATAACTTAGATGTTGCAAAAAAACAGAACTCCAAAAGACATGACATCATCAAGGGGCTGCCCAAATTGTTTAAAGACATAAATCCTAGTGTTTTAAATGTTCAATTTTTGCAGAAAGTAATTTAAAAAGGGGTAAAAAATCCTCTCTCATTTTTCGAATTTGGCAAATAAAAAATTTTTTAATCCTAATTGACCTAAAACGGGGAAGAAAAAAATTTTTCGATTTCATTCAGCGAGAAAAATATGCATATGGTCTTTTTTAATAGGTAGCAAATTTTTCAAACGTTTCAACTGTGTGATATAGTATGGTTTAATATAATATAAATATATAATATAACTAAATAATATATATATATAGCGGAGTTATCTTTTATATTTTTTTTAACTATGGTTTGATTGGCTGTTATAGAAAAATATAATTTGTAAATGGTAAAGCAGATCATACTGGGGTTTAGCACTTCAGTGTTGTTTCATATAAATATACCATGTAGAGTCCCTATGAGACTTCTTTATATAAAAGTTATACATTAAATTCAATGGGGTTCTCTTTTTTGGACAGCCTTTTTTTCACAGGGGCCCCCCCACTGACAAATTGGGTCTCCAAAATAATCATTTATAAATTGTGTGGGAACCTGACCCCAAGGGGGAAAATTTATAAGCCGCCGGGGGGGGCGGCTTTTCCGCTAGTTTTCCGGCAAAATCTGCGCCGATTTATGTCGGGGCCGGGGCGCCTCTACTCTAGTGAAGCCCGCCGCGCCTCGCATGTGTTACCAGTGGGGGACTTTGGCCATGCGGCGTGCGCCTAGATTCGCCACCCAGCTAGGCACCATACATGGGGGGAAAAGTCCCCGCCCTCGCCAGTTTTAGGCGCAGTGCGGGGACTGGGGCGCGGGGTTGGCGGGGTTTTTTGGGGAAAGATTGGCCCCCCCGTGGGAACACAGTCAACATGGGGGGAAAAGTCCGCCGCCCTCGCCATGTGTGGGTGCATGGGGGGACTTGGCGCGTTGGGGCGCCCAAAATCGTTTCCGAGGGACAGGCGGGAAAAACACAGAAATATAATCACAAATCCCCTTTATAAAGGCTTCAACTTTCCAGAAAAAGCTACACCTAAAAAAAAAAAAAACAAAAAACAAAATCCTTTCCAATATCCTAATTCAAAAATTAGGATTTGGGAAATTGGGGGAAATACAGTAATTCAAATTCTAAAGCTATCTCTTTGTGGGCAAAAACCGCCAACAAAAAAGGCGACAGTGAACCATTAAAAACCTATAGAGAAATTACCAATCAGAAAAAAGGGCGGGCATTAAAAATACAGTAAAAAACAGAAAAGAGCTTTTGCTGAGCTAGCGGGGCTTGGGGCTAGCTTCCCCAATCAAATAGGACGAAAAAGACCCATTAACCTAGGGAGAATTTGAACCAATCAAAATAAAGCGGGATAGTTCAAAAACAGTAAAAATGCAGAAAAGACTTTTGTTAAGCAGGGGGGGCTTGCTATCCCAGCCAATCAAAATAGGAGCACAAACCCATTAACCTATGGAGAATATTCCCATCGAATAGGAGGACATAACCCATTAAAACCAGGGGAGAACTAATGACCAATCAGAAAAAAGGCGGGACAGTTCAAAATACAGTAAAAAGGAAAATAACTATTGGGCTGAGCTAGGGGGGGCTTGGCATCCCGGGCCAATCAAAGCAGCTCTTCTCCCTTAAAGTCTTTTGGATGATCGGCGCAACAATCTCGCCTCTGCGCCGTGCGGCAGGGAGAATTTTAAAAAATAATTTTATTAGTTGTACAAAATTCTCCGAAAAAGAGCTGAAACCTTTCTATAAACATAAATCAATTAAATCCCGAACAACCGCATTGCCCGAGCCCGGCCTACAAAAGGGAATTTGCAATAGAGAGAATTCCCCGGGAAAATACATAATTTCAAATTGGTAACAAAACTCTTTTGTCGCAGAACCACCAATCAAATGGGACGACAAGACCCATTATATCCAGGAGAAGTTTGACCAAAAAAATAAAAATGGGGGACAGTTCAAAAACCGTAAAAAACAGAAAATAGTGATTGGCTGAGCTACGGGGTTGGCTTTTCGGCCAATCAAGGAAAAGTTTACTTCCCCAGTACCCTAGGGGAGAGATGGGCGCAATGAATTCCGCTCTCAGCCCGTGCGGCATGGAGTAGAAAAAAAAACATTTTTATTAAGTGTAAAACATTCTCAAATAAAGCGCTAAAAACCCAAATAAAAAAAAAATCAGTTAAAACCCCGAAAAACCGTTTGTCGCCGGAAAACCCGCGCTACATAGGAATTGCAAAGAGAAAAACCCCGGGAAAAATACTAATTAAAATTTGTTTAAGCTCTTCTATGGTGGGGAAATAAACCAGCCAATCAGAATGGGAGCGACAGGGCCCTTATTCCTATGGGGGAAAATTTTGACCAATCAAAAGGAACGGGGACCCTTATAACCTAGGAAAAAAATTTGACCAATCAATTCGGGGGCGGGGACAGTTCAAAATACAGAAAAAAGGCAGAAACGACTGTTTGGGTTGAGCCCGGGGGGCTCGTCCACTTAGCCAATCAGACCGAGCACTTTCCAGAGTTCAATGGGAAAGAATTCAAGCGACTCTTGAGGGCTAAGTTAAAAGAGCGCCTTTTATTTGGCCCAATGGGAGAGCGAGCGCACCCTATGGGTTTTTCTAAGCAATCTAAAATAAAACTGTACAGGGCCAAAATAATTAAAAAGACTACAAATTTCCCGATGTTAATAAAAATGAATAATAATAGGGGGGTACGAAAAAAATTTACACAATAAATCATTTTTTTCTTTATTTTCGTTCACCCATCATTGTCCTGATAACGAAAATAAAGAAATAAACAGATTTTATTAATTAATATTTTTTTTTCGTTACCCCCAATTATATCGATTTATATACACATGGGACCCTTTTTGTATTTTTCATTTGATTTTGGCCCGTACAGTTTATTTCAATTCATTAGAAAACCCCTAGGAGCGCCCGCCCCCCAGGTCCAAATAACGGGGCCCCTTTTAACTTTGCCCAAACACAGGCTTGTCGGAATTTTTTTTTTCCCCATTAACCTATGAAAATAGCTCGCGCTCTGTTGGCAATGGGCAAGCCCCCGCTAGCTCAACCAATCACTCGTTTCTGCCTTTTTACTGATTTTGAACTGTCCCCCCTTGGAATATATTTGGGCAATTTTTCTCCAAGGTTATAATGGGGCCCTGCGCTCCTATTTTATTTGGGCAATTCCCTCCATAGATAAAATGGGCCACTGTCGCTCCATTTTATGGGTGGTTTTTCCGACCAATCAAAAGCTTAAAAAATTTGAATTTCTGTATTTTTCCCGGGGATTCTCTCATTTCAATTCCCCATGTAGCGCCGGTCCGCAACAAACCGTTTTTTCGGGGTTTTTTAAATGATTTATTTTTACAGAAGGTTTTAGCCTTTTTGTATAATTTTTACACTTAATCAAATGATTTTTTTTATTAATACTTCATGCCGCACGCCTGACGCCGAGATTCAGTCGCCGCTCCTCTATAGACACAATGGGAGAAAAGCTCCCCTCATGGCTGGGATAGCCAAGCCCCTACTCACCAATCAGCTTTTTCTGATTTTTACTGTATTTTGAACTGCCCGCCTTGGGTTTTTGATGGTCAAAACTTCTCCATAGGATAAATGGGGCTTTTTCACTCCTATTTTGATTGCTGTTTTTGCCGACCAAAGAAGAGCTTAAAAAATTGAATTACTGATTTCCCGGGGAATTTTCTCTATTGCAATTCCTAATGTAGCGCCGGTCTCGGCGAAAACGCTTGTTAGGGATTTTTAAAGGGTTTTTTTTTAAAGAAGGTTTCCGCTTTTTCTGATAATGTTTTTTCACTTAATTAAAATGAGTTTTTTTTTTCATACCCAGCCCACGCCTGAGCCCCCAGATTGCAATTTCCCCATCTCTCCATAGACTACAATGGGAGAAAGCTCGCGCTTGATTGGCTGGGATAGCCAAGCCCCCGCCCCCTTTAACCAAACAGCTTTTTCTGCCTTTTTTTTTGATTTTTAAATGTCCCGCCTTGGGTTTTTATTGGGTTTAAAATTTTCCATAGGCATAATGGGGCTTTGTCGTCCTATTCTGATTGGGTGAGCTACCAAACCCCCCCAGCTCAAACCCAAACACTCTTTTTGCATTTTTACTGTATTTTGAACTGTCCCGCCTGATTCGATGGTCAATCTTCTCCATAGGGTTTTTAATGGTTTCCAATGGGAAAAGCTTTTCAAATTTGAATTCTGTATTCCCAGCAATTTCCAATATCCGATTTTTTGATATTGCCCGTTCAGATTTTGGAAAGGATTTTTTTTTTTTATGTTTTTTTTGAGGGTTTACTCTTTTTTACACTGTTTTTCCGCCTTTTATAAAGACGTTTTTTTTTTTGGGTTTATACTCCTGCGCAGGGGGGAGCGCCGAATTTTTTGCGCGATCTTTTATCTGCTTTCCCGCAGTTACATTTGCTTCCTTCGCCTCTGCCGGGGCTTTAGACCAAATAAACCGGGCGCCGGGACGCCCCAGCGTGTACTCCCCGCTTTTTCCGACTCGCATCGACTGCCTCGGTTATAAGCGCGTCGCCCCGCCCCCCAACGCCTACACCGCGCCCACACCCCCCCCATTTCCCCCCCCTTTATGGGGGCCGCTGAAAGTGGCGAACGCTGCGCCTAACACTGCACCCTGTATCCGACAGGGGGATTTTGGGGCCCGGGGGGCGCAGTATACGCCAAAAAACAGGCTAAACCCGTTCATACAGTCGCCCAATGTTCAGGTTTTCTTTCTCTAGATTTTCATAATTTCATTAAAATACCTCTTGTTGATTGAATATGAATGTCAAGTGACCATCAAAAACACCCTATTTTCTTGACAGTTGGAATCTCAGAGCTGGTCCCCATAGCCAAGTTTTGAAAGGATAAAAATGCCAAGTATAGGTGGCCTCTTGCTTTTACACCACATCCCCCCTTTTTCTAAAAATACAAACTCTGCCATTTTGCTCCATGATTGTGTCTAATGCTAACCCCAATGTTTAATGATGATGCTATACTGTAGGTGCCCACAGTACTATGCCATGCTTCCTGATTACATTAATGTTGTACTTTCCCCCCCAAAATAATGATGCCACAAACACTGTGTCCTCGAAAATATTTTCCCTAACCTATGCCTCCTAAAAATCTTTAACCCCTAATGCTTCTGAAAATTGCAATGCACATAGTGCACCCAAAAATAAAGCCACACCTTTTTCTTTTTAAAAACCACAAAATGTCTTTCCAATTATAGCGCCCCTTTGTCCTCCCCTTAAAATATTTTTGGTTTTTTAGAGGCTAGTCTAATTCCCTAAACACAGCTCATTTGATACAAAATGATTTTCTTCCTCCCAGGGCCACTAAAACTCCGGGCCCCAGGTGTAAAACTTTGCTTGGGCCACCAAACCCCCAACCCCCGTTGTTTCCAATACTTTTGAAAAATGGGGCCCGACTCGACATGACGGATGTCTGTGGTGTAGCATGCTGCAGAAAATTATTTCTATTTAAAGGGAAAATTTATTTCAATTGGGGCCAAAGAAAAACAAGTTATACAAAGTGTCTGTTCCCTCTCCCTCACCCACCCAAAAAAAAAGGAAAAAAAGGCAACTGCGCTTTTTTTTTTTTTGGTTTTTAGCTGTTTTTGGTTTTACACTGAACAGTTTAATTGACATGCTATCTGTATTCTGCGAATGAGTATGTTTACCTGGTCCACATTAACAGCGCATGTCACCACTATGGAGTGGCTAATACCACCATAATATTACTTACCAAACCAGCATACTAAGACTGATATTATCAATAACAATAAACAAAGACCAAATAATACCCCACTACCATATAGTGACTACTACCACCATAATTAACTGACCAAAACCCGTATAAAACCCCTATTACCAATAACAACAATATACAAGAACCAAATAATACCGCCCCATCATGACCGCATATCACTACCATATAGTGACTAATCCCACATACTGTTACTGAGCAAACCAGTATACCAAGATCAATAATACCAGTAACAACAATAGACAAGCACCTATTTATACTGGTACATCATCATCATCCCCACATATCACTACCATAAATGATCTGAATAATACCCATACTGTTACTGAATGTAAACCCTTACACTAAGACCACTATTACCGCCATACAGTTATTATATAGTGGTAGATAGCAGTTGTACACAGGCTCTGCAGACTGTAAATTACCTCCATACAGTGACCATATAGTGGTAGATACCAGTGTACACAAGCTCTGCATTCATATAAGTGATTACAGTGCAGTTACATTTAGTGACTCAGAGGTGACATATTTTCTGATGAGTTATTCTCTCTTTTCTTTCTTCATCCGGTTCAGACCAACATGACATCTTCTCCCAGCCACAACTCGACCCTGCAGAATTTACCACACAAACATGTTAGACTCCAAACAGTGCCCCCAACCAAATATAGGGCCCTCATTTGTGCCACCAGTAGGTAGGAATACAACCATTAGAGTAGCCAGCCCACACCTCCCCCCCCCCCCAAAAAAGGCAGCCGTAGAGGTAGACGCTCCTTTTAGGTAGATTAAACCCAACAAATTAGTCAGATAAGTGGCAGACTTTTCCTATTAATTAGCTAAAGTTCCCCTTCAGTATAGGGCCCCCCAAATAGGTAGCTATATAGTGCCCACAATATGTAGTTGAAGGGAACCCTATACTGAAGGGGGACTTTACCTACTTAATATGAAGAGTCTGCAACCTACCTAAAAGGAGCATAGATAGGTTGGAATTTAGGGTCTCTTCAGTAGGTATATAAGGCTCATCCACTTAGTAGGTACATAAGCCACCAGTAAGTAAGTATAAAGATAGGTAGGTATATAGGGCCCCCATAGGTAAATAGGTACATAAGTCCCCCAGCTGGTAGGTAGATATATAATGTCCCCCAGTATTTAGGTGAGTGCATATAGGGTCTAAACCCCAGGAGTTAAGTAGGTGTATATAGAGCCCCCAGTAGTTAGGTAGGTGTATATAGGGCCCCCTTAGTAGTTAGGTATATAGAGAGCCCCCCAGTAGTTAGGTAGGTATATAGGGCCCCCAGTAGTTAGGTAGGTATATATAGGGCCCACAGTAGTTAGGTAGGTATATATAGGGCGCGCCAGTAGTTAGGTAGGTATATATGGGGCCCCTGGTAGTTAGGTAGGTGTAGGGCCCCCAGTACATATTTGGTAAATATAGGGACCCCCAGTAGCTAGGTAGGTATATATAGGACCCCACAGCAGTGAGACAGGTATATATAGGACCCTCAGTAGTTAGGGGGGTATATGTAGGGCGTACCAGTAGTTAGGTAGATGTAAATATAGGGAACTCTGTAGTTAGATATATATAGAGCCCCCCAGTTGCTAGGTAGATATATATAGGGCACCCAGTTGCTAGGTAGGTATATATATAGGGCCCCAAGTAGTTAGGTAGGTGTATATATAGGGCTCATGTAGTTAGGTTTATGTATATAGGGCCCCACAGTAACTCAGTAGGTACATATAGGCCCCCAGTAGCAAGGTAGGTATATATATGACTCCCCATTTAAAATAAATAAATAAATAATACTCACCATTCCTCTGTTCCCCCGAGGGACTCCTCTTTGAATCTGGATTGGGTGCTGTGACGTCATCATGCCGCCCACTCCAGGATGCAAGTTCCAGCATCTACTAAGCCCTAAGCCTAAAGATAGGCTTAGAGCCTAGTACAGGCTGCAGCGCAATGACGTCACTACATTGCGCCGCTGCCTCCAGTGGCTGAACAGCCAGGATGAGTGTATTCCGGCCGTTAAGCCTTAGACGCTGCTGCACCATGCAGGCGGTGGCGATCGCTACATCGCTGGGTCTATGTGACCCAACGATGCAGCTGAGTGGCGAGGGGTGGGGGTTGTGCACCCCCTTGCTCAGTAACCTGGTCACAAGTGCAACCGCTGTGACCCCTGTAACTACGCTACTGCTTCCTCAATTTCCTGGAATAAGGGTAAGTGTACAATTTTAAATTGCCCTTCATCGGCTATATACAGGAGTATACAGGGGCATAGCCACCATGTGTAGAAATCCTAAAAAAAACATAGTGAGCTTGTGGCTATGTTTGCACATTTCTCTGTGGGACAGAATAGTCTTATACTGTATTCTGTCTTATAATTAAATTGTGTATAACAGAGCAAATATAGACCAAGCTCACTAAATTTATTCTAGGTTCAACTGCAGGCCATCGACAGCGATGCCATGCCGTACATCTGGATACCCGCTATCAGGTATACAGGTGTATGTGGCTGACAGAGGTTAAGTTCAATAGTGTAAACTTAACCATAGCCTTAATTTTTCAGTACCACCAGTTGCCCTGCTAGGAATCCAATTGGATTGCTAAGCCCTCCAACTACCTTTTTCAGGCAAGGCTGAAGCTCTTGCAGCTTAAAGGCAAGGTGACAAGCTGAGCAAGCAATCCAATCTGTGGGTGGCATGTTATAGAACAGGGGAAGCATAGCAGATTGTGGGGAAAGATTCCCTACTTATTTATAAATGATTGACAGCCTTTCCTGTATGACTGCGCACACAAATATATTTGTTGATCATCAAATAGGACCGAATATATAAGCATGGGACAATTTATCAAATAGACCAGCTGGCTAACCTGTCCAATATATTTCAGAAAAAATGAAGCAGTCTTACGTTTTTAGCTTCTACACATGCATAATGGAAGCATATTCATATTGGGCTTAAAATTAATTCTGTCATACTAAAAATACAGCAATGTAAAATATTCACCACCTCATATCAATACAGAGTCTCAAGGGGAACAGCATTCTTAATGCCATTGATTTAACAATGGTGAATTATTGTGGCTGGGTATAAATAAACATATTATATAAAGTTATCTGAAACCACATGGGAAATGAGCTTTCCAGGATACATAAATCAAATTGTCGAAACTAAAAATATCAGATTTGGCCATACTAAAATTACACTGTATTTCTTTTATTTCCTGTAAGGCAGGATAGAGAACTGTGTATTAATATTCTTGATAATATGTGGAAGGTTTTGTATAGATTATACTCAGAAATATATGACTTAAAGTGTTGGGAAAAAATAATTGTTATAATTCTGTTAATAGGTCCAGTAACCTAGAGGTGCTACATCTTAACGCTTAATTACAAGGACACTTGACAAGAGTCTTCTTGTCACTTTGTTTGGTCTGTTGTAAGCCATATATTTTATTTGTGAGACAGAATAGTGTAGTAGACTATAATATTCCATCCCACACATAAAACGTACCAAATGTAGTCAGAAGGTGAGCACATTTCATATCTTGTAGCCTATGACTATACCATAGCAATTTTCTGAATACTTTTTGCAGGTACAGTGGTGGCCAAAAGTATTGGCACCCCTGCAATTCTGTCAGATAATACTCAGTTTCTTCCTGAAAATGATTGCAATCAGAAATTCTTTGGTATTAATCTATTCATTTATTTTGCTTGCAATGAAAAAAAAACACAAAACAGAATGAGACAAAAATCAAATCATTGATTATTTCACCCAAAACTTCAAAAATGGGCCAGACAAAAGTATTGGCACCCTCAGCCTAATACTTGGTAGCACAGCCTTTAGCCAAAATAACTGCGAACAACCGCTTCCGGTAACCATCAATGAGTTTCTTACAATGCTCTGCTGGAATTTTAGACCATTCTTCTTTGGCAAACTGCTCACGGTCCCTGAGATTTGAAGGGTGCCTTCTCCAAACTGCCATTTTGAGATCTCTCTCCGCAGGTGTTCTATGGGATTCAGGTCTGGACTCATTGCTGGCCACTTTAGAAGTCTCCAGTGCTTTCTCTCAAACCATTTTCTAGTGCTTTTTGAAGTATGTTTTGGGTCATTGTCCTGCTGGAAGACCCATGACCTCTGAGGGAGACCCAGCTTTCTCACACTGGGCCCTACATTTTGCTCACCCATTGAAACGACGGGTATCCGCAAGTATCTCGTCCGGAGCAAGACGTACAAACATGAAATGAAGTAATGGATGATTGATACAGCGGTTCCTAGGTAAAATTCAGCGACCTTTATTTACAAATCCATAAAAACCTTCGTAGCCCATCACCGAACGGCACCGACAACCTCCCGTTAACACCGACGCGTTTCGGGTGGAAATCCACCCTCAGTCATGGCATAAAACATAACAAACATGACGCCCATATATACCTGTACACTAAATGAAATAAAGAAACTCACCTGTGTGTGGTCGCTGCCGCCTCTGGATCGCGACAGACCGGACTTCCGGAACGGCGCAGTGCCTTAGAAAAGCGCAGACATGGAAACCAAATAAACATCCGGTACATGGAAATACATCGGATGTGATGACACGGACATGCGCAGAACCAAAACCAGACAAGAAGCTGGAACTGGCAAAATAGGAGGCAAGAAAAAATGTATATATATATATATATAACCAGAGGGGGCAAGCGAGCAGACACTGTGGAGTTGAGCACAGATAAATAGAGCGACAATAAAATGCATAATATAATAACAACAAACATTATCCGACCTGCAATATATTAAGAACTTTCTTATTTGCACAGATATACTCAAGGAAAGCTATCATAGAGATATTAATAGTAATAACAATACACACAAAGAATAAAAGAAGGAAAAAAGGGACCTTATTACTGCATATCGCAGATTTCAATAATGGAACATCCCTTCCCGTTTCAAGTTTAATCCCATGGGGACTGCAGTTTCCAAAACAAAAATCCAAAATGCCTCCTTGTCATGCAAAATATGGCTTAAATCCCCACCTCGTATAGGTTTAATGACCCTATCAATACCCATCACTCGTAAACCCTTATAGTTGCCCCCATGGGTTTCCCTAAAGTGATTAGACAAATGGGACCTATTGCGAATAGATGAACTTGTGATGTCATTCAAATGCTCTAATATGCGGGTCTTGAGCTTGCGTGTGGTACTACCGACATAACTGAGATTACATAGGGTACAAGTGGCCAAATAAACAACATGGTGGGAGTTGCAATTTATATAATGTTTAATATTAAATGACTTGGAGTGTTGGCTATTGTAGAAAACTTTTCCAGTATCCACGACACTACATACCCTACAAGGATTCGATCCACATCTGTAAAAGCCTTTTTGATTCAGACAATTATGTTTATTCTTTTTGGTGACAAAGAGATTAGGTGACAGTAGGTTGCCTAAAGTGCAAGATTTACGAGCTACAACTTGGGGCCCCTCAGAGAGAATTTCTTCCAGTATAGGATCTTCACCTAATATTGGTAAATATTTGAGAAAAATGCTCTTAATTTTCTGAAATTGGCTGCTTTGATCCAATACTAGAATTGGTCTATTTGAGGTTAGCCACAGTGCCATGGGCTTTACACTTCTTGATGACACTGCGCACGGTAGACACAGGAACATTCAGGTCTTTGGAGATGGACTTGTAGCCTTGAGATTGCTTAGGCTTCCTCCCAATTTGGATTCTCAAGTCCTCAGACAGTTCTATGGTCTTCTTTCTTTTCTCCATGCTCAATGTGGTCCACACAAGGACACAGGACAGAGGTTGAGTCAACTTTGATCCATGTCAACTGGCTGCAAGTGTGATTTAGTTATTGCCAACACCTGTTAGGTGCCACAGGTAAGTTACAGGTGCTGTTAGTTACACAAATTAGAGAAGCATCACATGATTTTTCAAACAGTGCCAATACTTTTGTCCACCCCCTTTTTTATGTTTGGTGTGGAATTATATCCAATGTGGCTTTATGACAATTCTTTTTGTGGTTTTCCATTGAAGACAAATTAAATGAAGATAATAATACCAAAGAATTTGTGATTGCAATCATATTCAGGAAGAAACGAAGTATTATCTAACAGAATTTCAGGGGTGCCAATACTTTTGGCCACCACTGTATGTATATGAGTAGCACAGAGTTTTTTCCTGATGTAAAAAGGTGTTTTACTATATCAAATTAAGAATTCTTTATTCCTGTATCCATGCATGTTCATAGATATCTATACAGTGCAGTGATTGGTACAAAGTAATATTAAATAGTACATAGTAATATTAAAATAATAACTAAAAACAATCTAAAGTCACTTTGCAGCACATGACAGATGCAGAATTTGCCATGACAGTCAGCGACACACAGTTGACATCTTCTCCTTATTCCTTTTCTCCCCCAACTGATCTGATGATCTTGTCCAGCTATGTCTCATCTCTGCAGAGTTTGCTGCGAAGACAAAGACTCCTCATTATTGCAACGGATCCCCACCCTTCATACTTAGAAAAGCTAATTGTGATTCCTCAGGCCATGCACCATGCCTACTAAAAAGATTTAGAATACACAACGTGCCCCTATAAATTATAACACATTGCACCCCTGAAATGAATTCTAGTATATTTTGTGTCCCAAAAATTAATTACAATACAATAAGTTTCCCCTTAAAAATAATTATATCACACACTGTGCCTCTAAAAATATTTTATAACACACACCACGCTCTAATAATAATACACAATCCACCTCCTAAAATTATAATACATAATGTGCCTGTTAGAAATTAATGATAACACACAATGGGCGTTGATGTATGAGCAGGCAGAGTCCAAAATTAGGCGCATTATAAAGAAACCACGGCACTTTGTAATGCGTCTGAGATCGGGGGGCGTTCTGGGGGTGTGTCACACTCCAACCGTAGTATTCAACACATTTATGCCTTTAGTACAGCAAAGCCAGATGCATTACTGCTGGAACAGCTAAACCACTTTAAAAGTGATTTACCTGAGCCAGAAGGGTCACTTTGTAGCTAGAAAGCACTAAATCTATGACCTGCAGTAGAACAGGTTCATAGATTCAGGCACATTCCATGCTATATCTGGCGCCAAAAATCATACATGTCACCTAATGTGTTCACTATCAATCAGAACAAACACTATAAACTTTATAACACTGGGGGAACAAAAACATTTTTTGGGTGCCTGAAAATTTTGACCTTATTTTGGGTATTTGAGGTCTGCTGAGAATCCCAACCATTTTGTTTTAGCAGCTTTAGTTTATGAGATGTTGATTACATTATTCTACATTGTTCTTGGGATGAATTTCTTTAAAAAATCTGTAGTGTAGATGAATAGAATTAAATTTGCTCCTGCACATTCATGCTATTGTTTGCATGTTTTCTTTAAATGTTCTTTATTTCTTTTCTGTTTCACATGAATTTCCAACATTTCTTTAGTACAATATTGAGTGACCACTACTTTCAGCAGCATATACTTGGTAAGGTGGCAATGCTGGATCTCCAAAACTAGAGCTGATAGGGGAAAACGGGTGTCATTTTCAGAATCAGCGTCCCAAACATACTCCAAAACGGTTCCAACTTTTAAGGCACCAAAATGAGTGTTCCCCAGTGTTATTAATAATAATCTATACTGTGCCCCCTACTACTAATCTTAAATAGACACTGTGCCCCTATAATTATAATATGTTAAGGAGGTGGTCCAGGTCTACCTTTCACAATAAACTATGGTTGCTGATGTCACAAAATTAAAAAAAAACAAATATTTACCTTTGTCCATACCCCCATTCCTCAGTCTTCTGCTTAGTTTTGCTGCCGACAGTCAGATTGTCACCAGTAGAACCACGTGCCTCTGCATGACATGACCGCTTGGAGCAGTTGCTTCAAAACAGTGCCATTAGGCAAATGAACATGGCGGCTGAAGCGGTGATGATCCAACTGTCGACAGCGGAAGTAAACAGAAGACCCGGGAGAGCCCTTGCTGCCACATTTTTAGAATGGAGGTAAGGTGAAGATGAGTGTTTTTTTTTCTTAAAGGGGTTTTGCCACGATGTAATGTTGACGTGGGATCCTCCAAAATGGGTATTTAATCACTTTTCTAAATATATGTGATTACAAAAATTGCAGTCTGAGAGAGCTACAGGCTTCCTTACCTGCCCTTAGTTACTTCAAAGCTTCTATTAGATACAACCTGACAAGAGCTGCTGGCCGGGCTTGCGCAGAGCACACTTCTTATCTGATGAAAGGGAACTGAAGAAGCTTTCAAGGCATCGGGTAGAAATATGTTGTCTTTTGTATACAGAATCCACTAATTGTAGTTTGATTATTTGAGTGAACATTTCACACGATGCCTTATGCATGGCTCTGTGCTCTGGCTGTGTCTCTGTTCTCTCAGCTCAAGGTGGCTTGTTTACATTTGATTCTTAGCAGAGAAGGCACATCCTGGCAAAACCCTTTAATTTACTTTGGGTCAGCGGCAGCAATAATTTATAGTAAAAAGGAAATCTGGACAACCTCCTTAATTGTAATACATACTGTGGCCCCCGATTTTAAATGCACTCTGACTCCTTTCCATTTCATCATTTCCAGATGCCTGTTTGGTGTCCTGTGGCTTAGTCTGGTGTATATTATTATTATTATTATTATTATTATTATTATTATCATTTATTTTGGAGCACCCTTGATTCCAGGGCGCTGTACATTTCAGGCGGGTACATAAATAACATTGGTCAAACAATTACAAAGTGACAATAAGTGACTAACAACTGGTACAGAGGGAAAGAGGTCCCTGCCCGCGAGGGCTTACAATCTACAGGGAAGGGGTGAAGAGACAGAAGGTGAGGGGCAGACATGTTTGTGGGGCGGAGCAGTGCAACCCGGTTAATGTTGGTTATAGGCAATCCTGAATAGGTAGGTTTTCAGGTTACGTTTGAAGCCGGTGGAGAGAGGGGGAGAGTCTGATGTGTTGGGCAGTGAGTTCCAGAGTGTGGGGGGAAGCACGAGAGAAGTCTTGGAGACGGTTATGTGAGGAGGTGATAAGAGGGGAGCAGAGGAGAAGGTCCTGTGAGGACCGGAGGTTGCGTGAGGGGAGGTATTTAGAGATTAAGGCAGAAATGTATGGAGGGGAGAGGTCATGGAGAGCCTTGTAGGTCGAAGTTGCTAGCTTGAACTGGATTCGCTGGGCAATGGGTAGCCAGTGAAGGGATCAGCAGAGGGGAGAGGCAGGGGAGTAGCGAGGAGAGAGGTGAATCAGACGGGCAGCAGATTTTAAGGATAGTTTGGAGGGGAGCGAGGTGCTAGCTTGGAGGCCGCAGAGGAGGATGTTGCAGTAGTCGAGGCTGGAGATGACGAGGGCGTGGACAAGCATTTTTGTGCTTTCAGAGTTAAGAAATGAGCGGATTCGGGAAATATTTTTTAGGTGGAGGTGACAAGCAGAGGTGAGGGTTTGGATGTGTGGTTTGAAGGACAGATTGGAGTCAAAGATTATCCCAAGGCAGGGACCTGTGGTGCTGGTGAGAGAGTGTAGCCATTAACAGTGATAGAGAGATCGGGTGGAGCGATGGAGTGGGACGGTGGGAAGATAATGAATTCAGTTTTCTCCACGTTTAGTTTTAGGAGATGGGAGGAGAAGAAGCAGGAAATGGAGAACAGGCAGTCAGGGATCCGGGAGAGAAGAGAGGCGACATCTGGGCCGGAGATGTAGAGTTGGGTGTCATCTGCATACAGGTGGTATTTTAAGCCGTGTGAAGCTATGAGCTGACCCAGATCAAGAGTGTAGATAGAGAAGAGTAGTGGGCCCAGGACTGACCCTTGGGGGACACCGACAGAGAGAGGGCGAGAGGAGGAGGTGGAGCGAGAATGAGAGAGGCTGAAAGTCCGATCAGTGAGGTACGAGGAGATCCAGGAAAGAGCCAAGTCCGTGATGCCGAGGGAGGAGAGGATGTGTAGCAGGAGGGAATGGTCGACAGTGTCAAAGGCAGAGGAAAAGGTCTAGGAGGAGAAGCACAGAGTAGTGGCGTGAGGCTTTGGCAGTTGCTAGGTCATTGGTGACTTTGGTTAGGGCGGTTTCAGTAGAGTGGTGGGGACGGAAGCCCGATTGGAGCGGGTCAAGGAGAGAGTTGGTGGAGAGATGGGAGGAAAGTTGAAGATGGACGTGTTGCTCAAGGAGTTTAGAGGTGAATGGAAGCAGTGGATGGGCGATAGTTGGACAGTGAGGGGGGTCATGAGATGGTTTCTTTAGGATGGGGGTGATGGTCACATGTTTAAATGAGGAAGGGAAGATGCCAGAGGTTAATGATAGATTGGAGAGATGAGTGAGGGCTGGGATGATAACAGCACTAAGGTCAGGGATGAGGTGAGATGGGAGTGGGTCAAGACTACAGGTGGTGAGGTTTAATTTGGACAGTAAGAGGAGAGCTTGTTAGGAGTGACCGGTGAGAAGCGAGTTAGAGGGGAATAGTCATGAGCAGGTACAGAGGTGGGCTGTGGGGACACCGCAGGAATAGAGGTAGGCTGAGGGGACTGTGGGGTGAAGCTTTGTCTGATGAGATTTATTTTTTTATGGAAGTGAGTTGCAAAATCATCTGCTGAGAGGAGAGATGGGGGAGGGGGTGCTGGTGGACGCAGGAGAGAGTTGAAGGTGTTAAAAAGTTGTCTGGGGTTGTGGGACAGGGAGGATATGAGAGTGGTGAAATAGTCTTGTTTGGCTGAGGTGAGTGCGGATTTAAATGTGTGCAGTGATTCTTTATATGAGGTGAAGTCAGTGGTGGAGCGGGTTTTCTTCCAGCGGCGTTCGGCAACTCTGGAAACTCGCCTCAGCTGTTTGGTGGAGTCTGTGTGCCAGGGTTGTCTGTTCATTTTGCGGGTTCTGTTGTGTGTGAGAGGGGCGACAGCATCGAGAATGGAAGTGATTGTGTTGTTGTAGAATGTGGTGACTGCGTCTGGATCAGCAAGTGAGGATATGGTAGAGAGGGGAGCAAGAGAGTCAGAGAGAGTGCAAGGGTTGAGGTTTTGTAGGTTTATAGGTGTATAGGAAAGAACATAGGTTAGCACAGTGATATTTGTTTCACAAAGCAATGACAGGTAGAGCAGGGAGCCAAGGACTCTCTTGTTCTCACCAGCACATGATAGTTGAATTGTATCATGTCCTAACGATGCATGTTCAAATGAATTCAGGGAAACCGAGCCTCTTTTCTTCTGTTACACAAGCTGTTATTTTAAGAACCAGCTTGAGACAACTGGACTGAACTTGTAGGATCCCACCACTTTTTTCTTTTCCGCCATCCATGATCCTCTTCAGCTTCAGGTGCTGCTACATAAGATGTCCTGAAACTGGTTTATGCCATTACATTGTGTGTGCTGCTGTACACAATGTCATGACGCTGCCCAGCACCTGAAGCCGAAGAAGAGGAGTGGTAAGTTATTAATACTAGCTTTTAGCTATTGGTTTGATCCTATGGGTGATAGTGGATTTACAGGACAGTGCTCAGGAGAAATACTTGTAAATTGGCTAGAGACAGATAACCTTATAGGTTCTGTTCATAAGATAGCTGGTAGGTAGAGATTATGTTGTGACCACTTGTTACCCAGTTTAGGAGCTCCGCAAATCCACTTCAATTCAAGTTCAGAATGTAGCTGGGTAATTACTTTGTATCAAAATAGGCATTTATTTATATTTGTACAAAACAGTTTACAGCAAATATATAAGAGGTTACTTGTAAAAGTAACCTTTTATGTATCTGCTGTAAACTGTTTTGTACGAATACAAATACATGCCTAGTTTGATACAAAGTAATTACCCAGCTACATTCTGAACCTTATAGGTTCTAACAGATCCAAATGGTTGGCTACTGGCAGGTTGTATTTGTAATTGATTTAGATCCTGACTACCGAGTTTTGAAATATTTATTTTTAGGCATACTGTATATGCCTGTGTATTTTAAGCAAAATTTCCTTGTACTATTTGTGAATTACTCTATCTTGTTTCTCAATAAAATAAGTTTCTTTTGTAAACTTCATGTATAGAACTGGTATCAGCTATTTTTAAACTAAAGATTACAAAATAAAATATAAAATAAAATAAGGGCAACAGCTCCATTCATCATAAAAACTGTTTTTATGCTGTATATAAAGGTGTCGAGTTTCTCAGGATGATCTATTCCCTATAAAGAAAAGTGGCAAACAACTGTCTTTGTTTTAAGAAAATGCAGCCTTCAAACCACTGGATGCTTTCATAACAGAGCATCTTGTGGTATTCAATTTTGTGTATGTTGCACAGTCTCACCATAGTGGATACTATTAGGCTAGGTCTACAAAGCAAATGTCAAAATGCCATCCAAAATCTGAAAGAATTTTGACATTGCTGGGCCACGGCAGGACCATGATTTTCGGCGTATATTTGTGCCAGATTCGGTCGGTTTTCAGATTTTCTGACGGCCCCATACAATGGAATGTATGAGAATCCTGCGAAATATACATGTTGCATATCCCGCAGGATTTTAAAACGACGGTAAAAAGTCTGTGCTGTATAGACATAGCCTACGACTTGGACTGGTTGCAACCATATTGTATATGTTCTGGAGCTCCCTCTCTCCAAAGGCACTGTAGTGTTTGGAAATGGAGGTGGGAACTGATGGTCAAAACATTTTTCTCTTTTGCAAATAAAAAAGAAAAATATATGCATACAGTATGTGTTAATATGTAAGGCAGATCCTTTCTTCATAGAGAGTAGTAAAAACAGAACTTACAATGGATCCCTACTTTTTTTCTTTTTTGCATATCTGCAGGGTTCGACTGCTGGGATCAAAATTTAACCGAATTGCTAGAGTGACATAACAATGACATAATAATGAGCCCCTAATACATCACAGCGGCAGACATGACAGGACGACTGTGTTAGAGAATGGGAAGGGCAACGCTTGTGGCTGTCCACCCCATTCATTTCTTTGGGAGTTTCAAATATAGCCGTGACATACACTCATTTGATGTGGTGGGCCCAAGGCTCCCCAGTCCAATGTTGACTGAGACCTCTCTGATTCACTTCAGTTGGTTATTCTACCCACATACTTTCTCCAGTTCAGTGATTAATAGTGGACAGAGTATTTGTAATGATGAGGCACATCTGAAGACTATTTCATTCTACCTTTAATCATAATTAACTTTTTAATATGTTTTCCTAAGTCCATTAACCTAAATTACTAAGTTCTAGGGAAATGTGCTTTCCATGCCCAACAGTAAAAACCTCAATTGTCCCTGGAAATGGTCCAGAATAGAAAAAAACGTATTCTAATCTGCTTGTAAAGAGCAGACATAGAAGAAACTTATCTTTGATATCAGATTTAACTTAAAAGTATGTTATTTATCTTACAGCACTTTCAATGATCGCCCAATGTGCAGAATTTGTCATGAAGGAAGTAACCAAGAGGACCTTCTCTCCCCATGTGAATGTACTGGAACACTAGGGACAATACACCGCAGCTGCCTAGAGCACTGGCTTTCATCCTCCAACACAAGCTACTGTGAGCTCTGTCACTTCAGGTTTTCTGTGGAGCGCAAGCCTAGACCATTAGTAGAGGTTAGTACATAGTGCACATTGCCAAACTTCCTGACTTGTGTTTCCAAATAATGCTGGGAACAGTGAAAGACAAAGTTATGGTTACCTGGTTATTACAGGAATTGTGTTCTATCACCATGATATACAGGGTGTCCCACTTGCTGGAAGCCCAGAAAAGGCAGCTGTAACTCCAAGATTAACATTTGAACGAAATTTGGTTAAAACATACCTTACTCAATGAGAATCATTAACCTCTCATAACATATTCATAGAGCACCCCTTAACCATGTTGATGGCAGCAGTCAGAGGCAATTGGGACAGAACAGCTAATCAGGGACTGTGGACACCAAGGTACCCTGATTTGACCCCATTACACCTTTTCTTGAAGGGGAACATTTACTGGAATAAGCCAGGAACTATCCAGGAAATGAACATTGCTCAAGAACTTGCTGCAGCGCCACCAAAATTGCTTACCAGAATGTTCAACAGTATGGAATGTCAATTTCAGATGTGCTTGACCACACACGGAGGACACTTCCAGCTCATGTTTTGAGGGATTTCATATTTTCAATGAGTAGGCTATGTTTTGACCAAATTTCATTAAAATGTTTTTATTAGTCTTGGAGTTATAGATAATTTTTTCAGGTCTCCAGCAAATTGGGCTCTTGGTATAATACAGTTGAAACCAGAAGTTTATATACACTGTATAAAAAGACACATATGCATGTTTTTCTCTCTATCAGACATGAAGTCAGAATAAACCTTACCCATTTTAGGTCAATTAGGATTACCAAAATTATTTATATTTGCCAAATGCCAGAATGAGAGATAATTTTTAAAATTATTTTTGTTACTTTCTGCAAATTCAAAAGTTTACTTACATCTCATTAGTATTTGGGAACATTGCCCTTAAACTGTATGACTTGGGGAAAACATTTTGGATATCCTTCCACAAGCTTCTCACAATAGTTGGTAGGAATTTTGGCCCATTCCTCCTGACAGAACTGGTGTAACCGAGCCATGTTTGTAGGTCGCTTTGCTCGCACCTGTCTTTTCAATAGGATTGAGATCAGGGCTTTGTGATGGCCACTCCAAAACATTGACTTGGTTATCCTTAAGCCACTTTGTGACCAGTTGGGTAGTATGCTTCGGGTTATTGTCCATTTGGAAGACCCACTTCCATCCAAGCTTTAACCTCCTGGCTGATGTCTTGAGATGTTGCTTCAGTATTGCCACATAATCTTCTATCCTCATGATGCCATCTATTTTGTAAAGTGCACCAGTCCCTCCTGCAGCAAAACAACCACATAGCACGATGCTGCAACCCACGTGTTTCATAGTTGGGATGTTGTTCTTAGGCTTCCAAGCTTCTCCCTTTTTCATCCAAATGTAAAGATGATCATTATGGCCAAACAGTTAAATTTTAGTTTCATCAGACCTCAGGACATGTCTCCAAAAATGTAGTTCTTTGTTCCAGTGTGCATTTGCAAATATTAATCTGGCTTTTATATGTTTGATTTGGAGTAATGGCTTCTTCCTAGCAGAATGGCAATTCATCCCATGTCGATACAGTACTCGCTGCTTCACTGTGGATAATGACATGTTCTTACCAGCTTCTGCCAGCATCTTCACAAGGTCTTTTGCTTTTGTTCTTGGGTTGATATGCACATGTCGGACCAAAGCACGTTCATTTCTGAGACATAGAACCCGTCTCCTTTCTGAGCGGTATGATGGCTGGACATTCCCACCTTGTTTGTACTGATAAACGAGGCACCTTCAGGTATCTGGAAATTGCACCCAAGGATGATCCAGACTTGTGCAAGTCCACAATTCTCTTACTGATATCTTGGCTGATTTATTTAGACTTTCCCATGATGTTACACGCAGAAGCAGTGTGTTTCTGGTGTGCTTTAAAATACATTCACAGTGTCTCTAATTAACTCAGATGTTGCCAATAAACCGCAGAAACTTCCAAAGACATGACATCATCATCATATGGGCTGTCCCAAATTGTTTAAAGGCATAATAATCCTAGTGTATGTAAACTTTTGACTTTGCAGAAAGAAATAAAAATTCTCTCTCATTATTCTAGCATTTGGCAAATATAAATAAGTTTGGTTCCTATTTGACTTAAAACGGGTAAGGTTTATTCTGATTTCATGTCAGATAGTGAGCAAAACATGCATATGTGCCATTGTATATAGTGTATGTAAACTTCTGGTTTCAACTATATCTTGAATACAATATCCAGCACAACTCTTGAGTTATCCCTTGTATGCAAGGCAGTATGAAAAAATGCTTATCTGGCAGTTTCATTCCTGGTGCTTAATTCAACTTACGTAATGCTAGAACAACCCTGATGCCCAATAATGAATCTAAAAGTAAAATATGCAAAGAAGTTGACCATCAATAGATCCTTTTCCTTGGTGGATGACATTTTCCAACTGTGTTGACATATTGCAGTAGGGAAAGATGTAACTAAATAATTCAGTGTGACATATGTGTACAGCTCCACTGGGTACAAAAATGTTGTCCATTGATTCAACCAAATGTTCGCTGGTGTTTGTGACATGCAACTGTCAAATGTGGCAATGGCACAGTAGATGAGCAGAGTGATATTTGCTCTTGGATGGTTTTTGATCATTATTTTTATATTTGTGTGCACTTTTTATATGCTATAATGTACAAACATTAAAAGGAAACACTCATGTCACTACATGTTGTAGATACATTTCAATATGATTTTCAATAGTGATGCTGCAAAAAAGGCCCAAAGGTGGGTCTTCTTTTTATTTGGTGGAATTGGTAACAGATCCATTAATAAATCCACATAAAGGGCGACATGTATGAACGGGGCTGCGCCAGATATCTGGCGTCTTTTCAGCCGAATATCTGGTGCAGTTACTGTTGGAACAGGTAAACCACTTTCAAAGTGGTATACCTTAGCCAGAAATGTCACCCTACCGCTAGAATGCACCTGATTTATGACCCACTGTAGAGCAGGTTCATAAATCAGGCGCATTCTATGCCATTATTATGCACATGAAATTTGCCGTTCACACACCAAATTTCATGCATGTCAACCAAATTGTCTAATAATGTGTAATATGGCATTGTGTTGGTAGTGGTGAAAAAGGAAATTGTACCAGTTCCAGAAAAAGTAACTTGGCATATCCAGATCTCTTTACCAGTGAAGACAGGCAGCGACCAGTGTCTAGCACTCTGGAGATCCTGTCCGGCAATACACGGATATGCCACTGATTTGAATGGGAACTGGCTAATGTTCACAGAATATGCCATAACTGGGACCCACACTTATCTTAAGAACAGTTAGGGGCACCAACAGGACTCCTTTCAGGGGCCCTGATAAAATTTTATGAAAAAGGGGCTCATTAAAATGGTGAAATATAGGAACTGGCAAGGGAACCCCAATGCTTTAGCTGTATAGTGCCCTGAAATTACTCATGGCAGCCCTGAAAACAATCACCCAAGCTCTCACCATTCTGTTCTATGTGAGTTCTGGGTACAGCCAAACAAATATGCTTGACTGTACTCAGAATTGTTATTGCTATGGAAGTTACATGGAAATTGAATGCTTACCGCCAGGATTCCCTACAGATTATAGCTGATCTAGGATATCCCAGCAGTGGGACACTCTGTAATTAGCTAATTGTTAAGGGATCCTTCGAACAAGAAGGGATTATTTTTTAACAAGGACTTCCCCTTAAAACGTAGGTAGAAACTAGATCAAGCTAACAAGTCCCTGTTTAATACAACACATTTCCTTGTTGTCTAATTAACAGGAATTTGCAAATGAACAGTTTTTGTTTTGACAGTATCAGTCCTCATAAAACTGATTTTATCGACGCCACAGTGGTATATTTTTATGTATTATTTTTATACTACATTTAATTTTCTGGCATTTTTCCTAATTTAATTACTGAATATGTATTACCAGATTGTTGTTTTAAAGGGGTGATCCGAAAGGTGGAACAGCACATTTGTCTGTCAGGGCATGACAAAAAAAAATAGAAAAAATTATCATACTTGCCTTCCAGAGGCTCCCATTCAGTTTCAGCTGTATCTGTGAACGTTCATCGTTCATGTGACAGGTGCAGCCAATTAGAGGATAAAATGTCATGTGCAAGTGACCACTGTAGCCTGTGATTGGCTGCATCTGTCATGTGAACTATGAACGTTCACAGATACAACCAGACTGAACGGGAGCATCCAGGAGGTAAGTATGATCCTTTCCTTTTTATTCATGCCCCCACAGACAAACAAGCTTATTCAGCTCTCAGAACACCCCTTTAAAAGGGAATGTGTCATCAAAAGTAACTTATTGTTTAACTCACATTTTTATGTTCAACACATTTTTTAAGAATTTTTGGTTATTTTTCTTTTATTTTCCATATCACTTTCAATATTTTTTAATAATTCTTAGGTCCTGCAGTTTTCACTTTGGCCACTAAGCCTAATAATCGTCTGACGCTTCCTGTTCTGTACAGAAAGATTCTCAGTTGTCTGCTTATTATCAGCACAAAGAGGGTCAAACTAACAGTTCACCCTTTCACCTCCCTGCACACTGACTTCTTCCCAGGTCACAGAGCATGACTAGAAAACTCTCCTATAGAAGTAAATGGTACTGAATCAGTCTCAATTCTCCTATGTGCATAAAGCTACTGTAAAGCATCACTCTGCTCTCTGACTGCTGTTAAAGCAGTGCAAACAAGGCCTAGTGGCCAAAGTGAAAACTGCAGGACTTAAAAATTATTAAAAAATATTGAGTGATATGAAAAATTAAAAAAAAAATTCCTAAAAAATGTGTTTAACATAAAAATGGGACTTAAACAATGACTCATTTTTTGATGACACATTACCTTTAAGCTGTTACCAAACGAAGTGCTGAGTTGGAGGCTGGGAGTTGGTGCAGTTCATCACAGCTAAGATAAAGACCACAAGAAGCATCCAAAAAGCTTGTCAACGTGTATCTTTACCCCAAATAGGCACATTTTTCAGGTTGATTGTTAATACCTGTAGTTTTATCTGCACAGTATTTCTACCATTATAGTTCATTTGTGATAAAACTGAACAGCAGCAGCTATTCCATGTGACCTTACCCCTATTGTCAATCTAAACAAGCAATTCCATTTGTTGTTGCCTAACAAAAACTTGTTTTTGATGATTAATGTTCCTAATGGTATTACTACCCAGAGTATAAAAATAATAACTTCATTGTGCCATGCTGTTCTGCCCAAGCTTTGCGTTGAAAGAAATGGTCGCGTGGCTGCAGTAAAGGTCATCTTATCTTGTTCTATAGTTCTCCTGTATCCATTCATCACAATTTTAACTATGCTACTAGTTTCACCTTAAACTTCAGGCACATCCCATTTGATCATTGAAAGTGATTTCACAGAGAATTATGATTCTTAAAATATATTTTGTCACGCTTAGTGGCTTTACAATGGTTGCACTGGGCTATTTTTATACTCTGTTTTTTGATAATATGTGTCCACATACCTGGACACATGAGGAGAATGTAGCATTGTTAGCAGCACAGTTCCTGTTATTACAATAGACTGCTTTTCTTTTTGATCATTAGAGGATTCTGTCCTATTATAATGTTTTCATTTATGTACTGCTAAACATAATTATGTACTGCTAAATGTAAAATGTCTATATGCCCTCATGAACAATGACCTCATGTACAGACACAATACTACAGGGTTTAACCTAGAATTTGCTATTGCAATGTAATCAAGCATTAAAGGAAACCACATCACTGTTACCTAATGGTGAATCCCTTTTATTTCATAATACATATTTATTGGAGTCACAATTCCATTTCCTCTTATTCTGAACTCCAAGTACCCTGTTTCCTTTCATACAGTTTTGCATTGAAAGGTTTGCCTCATTCATTTCCTAGAGCCGAATGGGAATGAGGCAAAGTGAGCCTTGATTGTAATTATCGGTCAATTTTATTTGAATGTTGACCAATATTTTGTTTTCCTTCGGGCCGTTCCTGAAAGGGGGAAATTTGGGGCCAGTAACAGTTGGGTATTGGGGTTGTCAAGACGAGAAGAGTCTTTGAATGTTCATATTCTTTCTGGTGGCAGCTACCATTAGGGGTGCTTGGGCTTACTGATACCAGGTGTAACTAAAGCTGCGTCTAGCGGCGCTTGGGGGCCCGGATTTGGGGGGCTCAACCAGGTACATGAACATTGTTCCTTTTTGTAGGTAACAAAATGTGGTTTTGCTTTTTTCCCCCTAAAATAGAACTATTATTTTGCTCTTATATATGGCAGTTTTATTTATACCTTTAATACTGATACTGTTGTTGTAGTTTATTGTCATTAAGTGGTGGAGCCGTATCTCATTTCGCTATGGGGCTCTGGGAACTTT